>JAPMOR010014970.1:81661-95299 GCA_026543865.1 Argiope aurantia | reverse complement strand
TTGAGCTTTATTATAAGTATAGATATAGATGAATTGAAATTAAGTTACATTTGCACTAAAAAAACACAAGATATTATTAAATCTTTAATTGCACATCCTAATTTTGTTGTGATATGATCACTGACAAATTGACTTAAAAATATATTCATATCCCTTTTCTAAATGAAAAAAGGGATAAGCGTTAAATGGTTATTAAGCCATTATAAATTATTTTACATCCATTTGTATCATTTTATAAATTAAAAAATCCTTTGATATTTACAAGAAAAATAGTGAGAATTTTTGAAAATTTACCAAATAACTGAATATAATAGTACTTATCAATATTTTATGGGAATATTACTACATAGTACTTTCTTAAATCTGTAGTTCAAAAATCTTAATATGTTAAGAATTAACAAATTACCTTCTAACATGGTTTGAAACGTTACTTGAATATTTAATAGCGAAAAATATCGATAAGCAGAATGGTTATAATTAAACTCCCCCTATAAACAACATCATACAACGCAAACGGGGAAACGGATGGCAACGAAAGTCGGTATATACACTATACACGAGATGCACTCACGGAATTTCGAAAAAAAAATCCGAAATGTCTATCAGAGGGCGCCTTTTTCAGAAAAAAATTGAACACAATAAAATGCTCAAACAGAATACAGAAACAATATTAACAATCCAGAACAAAAATTATGAGTAATAAATTGTAAAACCGAGAAAAGCTGTCAATTCTATGAAAAAAATGTTGCGATTTGCATGCTTGAGAAGAAGAGGAACCTTTATATAAAACAAGTTAGGATAATAAACGTTTGTAGTCGTTTTTATGCTTTATGTCGATATTTCCGGCTGTAATGATGATGGTATCTTGCTGCCGACAGTCTTGCGACGTTGAATGACTTAAAGAACTGCATAACGCTTCATGTGCGAAGCATCGCAACTGATCACTTACGATCTGCTGTTGAGCGCACTGTCCATCGACTTATCATCGTCAAATGGCAACAAGAATGGGACTCCACAAGTGAAGGTCCACAGACCCATCAATTTTTTCCTAAAGTCTCCACTAGGAGAAAGTCCTACCACCCACTTATTATTCAATTCCTTTCTGGGCATGGAAGGTTTCCGTCCTACTTCAGCAGATTCGGCATCACCGCAATCCTCTCTGCGATTGTGGTGAAGTTGGGACACCAGACCACTATGTATTCGAGTGCACTTACACTCAACCATTCTGGTGCAACATCCAAAACTCTGCAACCAGAGAAGAACTTATACGAAATCCCATGAATCTCCATAACATTAAACAAATCATGTCGTGGGTAAATGAATACTTTCCTCGGCTCTAAATAGCCGCTGCTGTTTGCTCTGCCAAACGGGTGGGTTGGGTGTTTTCCTTGGTTAAGATCCGTGTGGATAGCTTAAAGTAGATAATCTGCGGACTCCACCGTTCACCAACGATGTGCTTCGCGCACGGTATTGGGGTGGATGTTCCGTAATTAATGTCCATCGACTTGAAATTTTGCAAGTGAAACGGAGGAATCATAGTAGTCTGTCCCTATATAATCCTGGACACAATTAACAACTGCTCCTCTTGTGAAATTTCGCTCTAATCTGTTCTTGTATTTGCAAAGTGAACTGTTTTATTCTATCTCTCAAACAGCGTACTGTTTTTTTTCCTTGCCTTTACTTAATGTGGTTCAATGACAATATGATTAGAGACTACTCAATAAATGTTAATATTTGTTTCTGTATTCCGTTTTGTTCGTTTATTGTGTTAAATTAATGTTTTTCCGAAAAACTCCCTCTGGCGGACATTTTGGAATTTCTTTTTTTCAAAATTCCTTGCGAGTATCTCGTGTATAGTCTATATACCAAATTTCGTTGCAATCCGTTCACCCGTTTGCGTTGTATGATGCTGTTTATAGGGGAAGATTAATTATAACCACCCTGTATATGCATTAAGTACCGTTTCGACTATTCATTCACTAAGAAGTTAGAATTAACTTGTCGCTCTTGGTAACCAGAAAGTTGGAGGAATACTGAATGAATACTATAAATTCAGTTATCTCTTGCGTATACTTGAAGTTAATCGTTCTTGCGGGAAGGTGCATGTTGCATCGTTAATTTTTGCAAAATTTGGTATTAATCTACGAATAAAATTTGTAGATTACTGCCAAATTTTGAGCAAAATTCTTTCAGAAGAAATCTGTCTGTACAGTTGTTCGAATGTACGTTAACACGATAACTGTGAAAAGAAGAAATCTGGAGATGAGAGTCGGTACAGATATTTAACATCTATAGAAGACACACTTGTCACCTTTTAAACCAAATCCAAAGATTTCGTAACTGTCTGTCTGTACTTTCAGAAACTTGTAAACACGATAACTCAAACGAAAAGGCTTAAATACATCCAATTTAGTACATAATTTTGCAGCTACAGCTATAGTTTGGTCAAATATTTTTTTTTCCATCGGTTAGAAAAACTCGTCAACAGAAATTATATTTTCGGGTACTATTAACCGCATGCAAGAAATCAATCGCTCAAAACTCAAAGGTTCACACTATGGATTCACTACAAAAAATCAATATTTTGAACCTATTCTACTCCAATCCATAAAAGGCACTCTCTCGATAATACCTTTATTACTGAGCATGCCACAAAATTTTGAGTAGAACACTCTCTCTGGTTTGATTTACTCGCCGCCTTTGGCGACCAGCCGGTTCACCAGTATTACCGCTCGCTACAATTTTCAATTAAATATTTTAAGTAACTGGTCTCTTAAAGGATTCTCAAACAAAACTTTTTTTATCTTTAAATTTTGATAGTCATACCAAACTTATACTGTTGCTTAGATCGTTTCGTTCAATTTACTATATATATTTTGATAATTTGTTGTCATTTCCGGTAAAACTTCAACTTTAATTTAAGGTGGAAATGATGAAATTGCAATTAATATAAAGATATTTTTTAATAAAATCAAGCGTTTTATTTTATTTATCATCATTATTGTTATTTATTAATTATTATTATTATTGAATGTGAGAATTGCAAACAGAATTGCTCGGTATTTAAGTCTTATGTTAACTACAAAATATTTTTCATCATTTATGTAATATCTCAAACAATAATTCAACAAAAATTTCTGAGATTCAGCATAAAATTCAGTATTTAGTTTGGCTTTCAAAAGGATTGAAATGAAATCAATAATATTTTATTCCGGCTTCTAAATATATTTAAAAAATTATGAAGTCTAAATTTAATGCAATAAGGTATCATATTCTGGACACACCAAATTTTAAATAAATAAATGAATGTTTCTATTTTCCACGATCAACTAAGACTTATTTATGAAGTTTTGAATGTTAAAAATTTAGAAAAATTCAACATTTTCTTAATCTTAGGCCAATTAATCTTGAGAAACCTGCGCTCTGATTGGCGTATTTTCTTTGAAGCGATCGATGGAAAATCTAAAATTATCCTTTTTTTATTGAATAGAGATATTCAAATTTTCATAAATCAGTCAGTTTACGTTGTTGGAAACTTAGTTGATTGGAAATTAACTCTTTTTATTTAAAATATTAGTGTTTCAAGAACATTTTGTTATTCGTGATTTCCACAGCAGAAGCTTTATGCAAAATCAAAAATTCGTTATTTATTAGAGCATTTATTGAATCAAGTTACATAAAATATAATCATTTTCCATTTAGACCATTTTAGCAGATCTGTGTCTTACTAAAGGTTTACAAATTAGCTGTGTGGCCCAGATTTGAATGGATATCCTGTTCATATTAAAAAAAACTTGGCTTAAAATAAAACTGATTTATTGGATTAATAATATAGGGAGTGTAAAAGATCATGAAATAATTTTTCTTGAATTTATTTTTCAAATAATATAAAAATGATTATATAATTAAAAATTATTTTTTATAATTTAATAAATTTATTAAAAATTATATATAATTTAATAAAAAATATTTCATATTTGTTTCAATTCCTACAGACACGTGCCGAAAATTATATTTTTGCAGATTTTATTTCCAAAAGGATTTAATTTATTTTTAATTGGAGCTTTATTCAATGTGATGGCAACACTCTGAAAAAAGCTAATTTTTTCCCATGAATGCGAAACGTGCTCGTGCAGCTTAAATTTTATTTTTATTTTGTACGAAAAAAAATGTTGAAAAAATAGTTAAAATATTTAATAAAAAATTCATTAAAAACATAAATTTAACTTTAAGGTTAAAACATTGGTATCATTTAAAAGATAAATTTTTGATCTTTAACTTCATGTAAAAATCTTTTTTGTGCGGTAATATTTTCGGAAGTTATAGCAGTAACACGCCAAAATTTCGCTTAATTTTTAAATAAAATTATAATTAAAAATTCGAAAAAATAACCCCCAGGTGCTCATTCCCGGCCTCCAAGGTATACACGTGCTAAATTTGGTATCTGTAGGTTGAATGGTCTGGCCTGTAGAGCGCCAACACACACACACATTTAGCTTTATTATATGTATAGATGAATATCTGCACGATTTAAATTTAAAGCTTAGTAAAATTAAATAAGTGTTGAGTAGCATGCCAAAGAATGTAGATTAAGTATATATGTTAATTTACAATTAAATACAATTAAATGCGCATAAAAATAAAAACTATTAATTACAAATGATTAGCATATATTACTAATACATGATAAAAATGTATCTATCTCTATGTATACATTGCAATGATAGAATTCGAAGTCAAGAATGATGTGATTGTTGCGCAAAATTAAACTTTATTTATTTTGCCATGCATAATTAAACTTTAAAATTTAACTCTTTAACACCCAAGCACTTTTCAAGCTGCACTCCCTTTAACATCCAGACTTTCTCAGCGTGTCTCTGGGGGATGTGCGCTCTCCCAAGCTGAGGAGCAGTTTCCCCCCCGCACTCCGAGTAATAAATCTGTCGACTCTCTACCTTGAATAATTGCCTTGCGGTTTTTGCGGACGAGAATCATTTTCTATCAGCTTAAGAGTTTTATTCTAATGTATTCATATTTTTTTAGTGTTAAGCGATTCGCTCTCGTATTTGTAGGGTTTTCTACAAAAAAATTTGAAATTTATTCTATAATTGAGAAAATAGGGTTTTTTTGTAAATTTTATGTTAGGCTTCCAAACCATTTAAATGAAAACTGGCTTTACTAGCAATTTCAAAACATCTTTGTTTCATTTAATTTTCATTAGGCTGTTTTTTTACCAAAATTAAATATGTCATATATTATCATGTAAATTTTTTACATAGTAATTTAGAACATATATCAATGCAATTAGTGCATTTTTTTACATAGTATAGATGTCAATGCAATTCATTGATAGACGAGATAATGTTTTAAATCTTCATTTAATATCAAAATAAAAACATCGTTGAATTAAAAAAAATGTTACTGCGCTTTCTGAATGACGTTTCGAAAATAATACTCTTTCAACACTTAGCTAAGATTTTTTTTTTGTCTTTAGCATTTATTTTAGTATAAAGAGTTATCTTCATTGAGGTTTTAAATGTAAAATATTATTTTGCATTTTCGATAGTGATTCTAAGAGAAACGTTTTAGAACTTTAATTAAATTTTTAAACAAGTGTTCATATTTTGTTTTCAAAAACTTAAGCATTCTTGCTTTTACATTAAATAATCGAAAAAGAATGTGGGGTGAATATACATTTCAAAATTCTTTATTTTGCCACTCGTTTTTACTAATCTTTTAAAATACAACTTAACATTTTTGCCTAACCAATTGAATATATTACGCCAAACGTTATATATTTCATCTATTGAAACAATTCGATAGATGAGATAACATATTTTTTAAACTTTAGTTAATACTGAAATACAAAAATTTATGAAATAAAATTCGGGAAAAAAATTATTTAGCGAAATATATTTTGAAAATACATTCCTTCAGTTTTCAGCCTGAACATTTTACTAAAACATTCCTCCCTATTACATTCTTCATTAACTAAATATGAAGATTTAACATTTACTATTACATTCATTATAAATATTACTTTTTTAGTATAAACTGTCATGCTGAATTTCTGATTTTAAAATGTTATTTGAAGTTTTCTATAGTATTGTTAAGTCGAGATAAATTTTTGAACGAAAGTTTCATATTAAATTTCCACAAATTTACGCATGAGGGAATAATTTGCAAAGTTTTGATAATAAGTAAATTATAAAACCTTTTTTGACTCCTCATCTCCATCTCTCTCTTTCATCTGATCCTCGTCAATTTCATCTCCTGCTTCTTTTAGAATAAACGAGAGATGAGCTAAAGTGTCATTTTTTGTCCACCATCATCTTCGCTGATAGATCAGTCACTTTCATCAGAAGCAAGTAAAATTGCTTTCATTTCTTCCTCAATGTGTTCACGATTTCTTTTACTCATAATGAAGAAATAATAAGTGTTTCAATACAAAAATGACTCTGATAATCCAAAAACCCGATTCACAGTACGTAAAATAAAGAGTAGAAATTCACAACTGAAGAGAAATGTTCAGAATGGCATTTGAAAAAGGAACTTAGTATTTATATAACTTATCTCACTCTGTGAAGAGGGCAATAAAGAATACTCCCGATCTTTTTTTGGTCTTTTAATGCTATTTTGAAAGCGGTACTTTGTACTCGGCCTCAGAAATTCCCACAGTCCTTTCATGACAGAATAAGACGCTTGGAAGTGTAAAACGACTTCCATCTACAATAATAACAGTAACTACTCATTTTGTGAGAAAACTGCGATGTAAATAGACCGCAGTGACAATGCAATAGTTTCTTTATATCATTACAATAGTCTTAATAAAGAAAAGAGCTTCTGATGCTTATCCGAAAAATAAACAACTTTTCGGTATCCTTATATTCATCGTTAACAGAGCACTTTAGTGGAAATTTTTTTATAAATGGCCATAAAATATTTCCAATTTTAAGCTAACAACACATGAAAATAAACTAAAATCCTTTCAAAATACAAAATATACGCCAACAACCTATTTACTGAATCCCTCCTCAGTCCTTACCGCCCTAAGGCACAGGGGAAACTAATGTGAAAAAGCCGCGATTGTCGAAGATAACGAGGACCACCTGGAGTGTTTAGTAGAGTAGCCGCTTTTAATACCCATCTCCCCTAAAACGGCTAGCAGCCGCCCCAAACCGACCCACATGGATGTTACAGGGTAAATTCTCAAACCCCCCGGCTGGAATTGAAAAGGTTTTAAAGAATTTTTATGAAGATAAAGAAAGCTATTTTTTTTATTTAATTTAACGCTTAAACATTTTTTATGAATATTTAACAATGATGACAATCCTAATTATGATCCAAATATAAGGCGCATATTTTTATACTATATTAGTTCCTCAACCTAATAATTTAACTTGCTGTGGGGAATAATGGATACAGCGCGAAGCATTACAAGCGGCATGGTACATTGAATGAAGCGGTACATTGAATATACAATCATCCCATAACTAATGAACATTGCAGATAATTCATATTGGTTATATCTGATGACCGTTTACATATGTGATATATACAGGTCTGAGTTGATTTGTGAGATCTGTTGAAGCTGATTGTGAAAAATTACTTTAATCAATCTAGTTCATGATGTAGCAAAATTTCATTGTCATTATATGAATTACTAGGAAAAATTACACAAGTAATTTTATACATTGAATTAATTTATTTCCCTTATTAATTATCTTAAATGCATAAATGGACGATAGAATATAGACCACAATCATTACACACCAATAACTAATTTGGAAACTGTTTCAATCAACATATCATTTCTTCAAAAATTTGCTCTAAATGAAAAAATATTTGGTTTGAGTAAAGCTTATATATCTAATAAAAATTCTGAATTCTAAATTTTTTATATCCAGTGCTCTAGCGTTATTACTCATATCTAATATTTGTAATGTAATGGTATTTTGAACACAAAAAGACTCTTCTGCAATTAAAACTGACTGAATTTTAATAGCATTGAATATTATTTTACATAATTTTAAATCATTTAAAAGGTAGCGCCAGCAGGATCCACCAGGCAAGTGTTGTGCTTATTCGTAGGTACGGGTGATTGGTTTAAAATAATGAAATTAGAAGCTTCATAATTCTGTCAATTTTGTGCGGATGTGCAAAAATAGTTTTTTTCTCCTAAATATAGGTGAAAAGTGGGACTGCAGGAAATTGTGCATTCATTGTTTTTGCAGGAGTACATTTATTTCTTTGAAAATATATTATAACATTCATTTAGAGAAATTTTTATCCTGAAACTACACGCCTATTTCTGATGACTTAGAAATGAAGTGTTTCTTAAAGCAAAATATATTTTAGCTATTTAATGATATTGTCGCGTAGAACTCTAGTATAGAACTCAATGACACACTCAAGAGGTAGAGCTAAACCAATTTATCAACTGAACTCTGAACTCAGAACACAGAAACTGACAAATCTGCTTTTATACAAGCAGAGAAAGTTCCAGAATACTCTTCTAAAGTAAGAAAAGTCCAGAACACATGTCTGGTAAACTAAAGAAATGTCCAGTATCTTCTGGAACATGAAATAAAGGAAAACATAAAATCAATTAAGTATTTACATATATTATTAATCGCATTGTCTCTAGCGGGATTCGAACCCAGGTCTCTTGATCACAAAACCAGTGCCATGACCATTCGGCGATGGAGATTCGACTGTCTTTCTTCAATGCGGCATTTCTCCCTCCTTAAAAGAGCAGCGTCTCGATGTTATGACATTTCATTGTGTGGTTCTAGCTCTCGATCGAGTCACAGGGCAGTATAAGTTGTCGTGTCTGCACGGTGAGTAGTCTTTTCAGAAATGTCTCTTTCCGGAACCTCCATTATTTTATAAGACTGTTGGTCGTCTTGTTCTTCTGGGTCATGGTATGGTTTCATGCGTAAAACGTGGACAACTTCTTTCGGTTTCCGTCTTCTAGAATTTGGATTCAAATCGGCTACTTCATAAGTGATGTCGGACAACTGCCACAAAACTTGATAAGGGTCGAAGTACCTCTTGAGTAGCTTCTCGGAAAGCCCTTTTTTACGAACTTGAATAAAAATCCACACTAAATCCCCTGGTTCGTGTGCGTAAAGGGTGTAAAACCTGTCGTGTCTTGCTTGGCAGTGTTGTAGGCGAATGTGACGAATGGCAATATCTGGTCCCAGTTCTTCTGTTCGACATCAACATACATAGAAAGCATATCGGCTAGCATTTTGTTGAATCGCTCTGTGAGGCCATTTGTTTTCGGATGATAGGCTGTAGTCATTCGATGAGCGATATTGCACAGTCTATTAATATCAGACACCAGCTTGGACTGGAATACTTGGCCACGGTCTGTAATGATAACTCGTGGAGCTCCATGTTTCAGGATTAGGTCGTCTAGTAGGAATTTGGCTATTTGTGTAGCTTCCGCAGTCTATAAAGCTCTGGTGACTGCGTACCGTGTCAAATAATCGGTGCATACTACAATCCATTTGTTGCCGTCGTCAGATTTTGGAAGTCGTCCTAGAAGGTCGATTCCAATGGGATAGAAAGGAGCAGCAGCTGTTGGAATAGGCACGAGATGACCTGGTGGCTTCTGAGGAATAGATTTTCTCCTTTGACATTCTCGGCAGTGCATCACATATCTTCGAACATTTCTGTACAAACCTGGCCAATGAAATCGCTTTCTTATTCTGTCATACGTCCTGGTGAATCCTATATGTTCAGCTGTAGGGTCGTCATGGAGAGATTCTAGAATACTGAACCATAAATGCTTCGGGATCACTGGTAAGAATTTCCTTCCGGACGGATCAAAATTCTTCTTGTTGAGGACTCCTTCGACTAATTCAAAGTTTCCCAGGCTACTTGTTTTGGTACTTTGTTGGTCTCGTATTATTTTTGCCAATACCGGATCTTTCATCTGTTCTTATGAAAGATTAGTGATTAAAGTGGCACCTATGGAATCCCCATACCATGAAGCATCGACTTTTAATGGGTTTCTGTAAAGACTATCAGCATCTTTGTGTTTCCTTCCACTTTTGTACACCACTGATACGTCGTATTCTTGGAGTCGCAGCGCCCATCTAACGAGTCTTCCAGAGGGATCCTTCAGTCCTGTCAGCCAACACTGGGAATGATATTCAGTGACGATCTTGAAAGCCTTTCCAAAGAGATTTGGCCGAAACTTAGTTATAGCCCATAGGGCCGCAAGACATTCTCTTTCAGTTGTGGAATAGTTTTTCTCAGCCTTCGTCAGAGTCCGCGAGGCATAAGCTATTACTTTTTCCTTCCCATCTTGGATTTGGACTAATACTGCACCAATTCCGTATCCAGTCGCGTCGGTGTGAAGTTCCATTGATGCAGTGTCGTCATAAAGGCCTAAGACAGGATCGGAGGTAAGATATTTCTTCAAGGCATTAAAAGTTTCCACTTGTTCAGGTTCCCAACAGAATTTTGTGTCCCCCTTCAGTAACAACTGAGAGGTTCGGCTTTATGGCAAAAGTCCTTGATAAATCGGCTATAGTAAGAGCAAAGTCCCAGAAGGCTTCTGATGTCATGGATATTCCTAGGCACGGGAAAGTCACTCACGGCCTTTATTTTTTCTCGGTCTGGTCGTACGTCCTCGCTGTATACTAGGTGTCCCAAGATAGTTATCTCTTGTGCTCCAAAGCGACATTTGTTTGGATCAAGTATAAGGTCGGCGTTCTGTATACACTGAAGGACGGTATTGAACCTCTGAAGATGTTCATCGAATGTTTCTGAGAACACCACAATGTCATCTAAATAGCAAAGGCACATTGTCCATTTTAAATGTCGCAGAGGATTATCCATCATCCTTTCAAAAGTTGCAGGAGCATTGCAAAAGCCACATGGCATCACTTTAAACTCGTATAATCCCTCAGGTGTAATAAAAGCCGTTTTCTCACGATCGGCTTCATCGACTTCTATTTGCCAGTAACCGGAGTAGAGATCCATAGACGAAAAATATTTTGCCCCCTTCAGGCAATCCAAGGTGTCATCAATACGTGGCAATGGATACAAGTCTTTCTTGGTAATTTTGTTGAGTCGGCGATAATCAACACAAAAACGCCAGCTTCCATCTTTTTTCCTGACCAAGACGACTGGAGATGACCATGGACTTTCTGATGGTTGAATGATGTTTTTCTCTAACATTTTGGTTACCTCCTCACTGATAATGCGGCGTTCGGATGGGGACACTCTGTAAGCTCTCTAATAGGTAAGTGATCGCCTGTTTTTATTCGGTGTTTAACATTGAGTTGGTTTCCGTTCTTGAACGTCCTTTCTTGATCGAAAATTTCTGAAAACCTCTGGAGTAGATGAAACATTCTGTCTTTTTGGTCGATCCTCAAATCCGGAGCTATCATCGTGGTATAATCGATGACACCCAACTTTGCCTTTGAAGTGGTCGTGGAATAATGCGATCCCTCATCTATGATATTTACGCAGTCTTCGTGTAAAGGTTCGGCATCCTCGATGCACATGCCTTTAGGGATGATCTGAAGTTCTCCTTGTCCGTTTCCAACCCATAGTTCGGCTTTTCCATTAAGGAGCGTAACTATAGTAGACGAAATAGTATTTTCCTTGTTCAAGAGGATCATCCTATTTCCCTCTACTATTATGTCGATAGCTCGAAGGTTCTTACGGCCTAAGACAGTAATCTTTCTGATAGAACGAGCAGGTACTGTAAAGTTTTCTATCGTGAATAATCGGCTGGAGTCTGGAGTTTGGGATTCTCTAAGGACGTCTTGAAACAAGAGCTCAGAACGGCCACAATCTATAATAGCTTAAGAAGCGCCCAAAAAGTCCCAACCAAGGATGATATCGCGACTGCATTGCAGCAAAACAATAAATTCAAAAGCCTGAGGTCTGCTATTGATTTCGAGACGAAGCGTACATTTTCCCACTGGTCTCGCGTAGTTTCCATCCGCGACTTTTAAAAGAACATTGTTAGTTGTTGGAAACAACTTTTTTAAGTAGGCGACGATATTTCCCCGAGATAACAGAAAAGGCAGGGCAGGTACTGGCTCATTGTCGACGATTACTTCAATATTGTTCCCAGACATCTTTGCGGCAATCGGAGGATTTTTGTCACTAGTGGCCTCACCCCCAAGGAAGGTCGCACTGCTTAGTTTTCCTCATTTCTGCGGCTAGGAGATTGACTGGATCTTCTATATGGCGACGGAGATTTGTAGCGGCGTGTCGGCGATCGTCCTCGTGATGGGCTGGGCGACAAACTTCGGACTGCTGGTCGGTTGTACTCGTCAGCATAGCGTACCTCATTCGACGTCTGACGGTCGAAATCTCTCCTATTAGCCCGATATGTCTTAAAAATAGTGTTGCGATCTCGGCAGTATCGAACTACATGGCCAGGGCCAGGGCACAATGAAAACAGACGGTCTTCTATCCGGAGTGCGCCAGTCATCTGTCTTCCTCTGTGGTTGCTGGTTGCTGTGCTACGGGCGTAGGTCGTCTGGCAACGTCAGCATAGGAAGGTAGGCGTCTTGGTTTGACCTTTGTCCACTTTGGTGCTGTCTGTGACAAAGGAGACAAAGCATTTTCTATTTCCTCTCGAACAATGGCTTGAATGCCTTGGTCTTGGAGTTCCGGATCGACTACTGTAGATACGAAGCGCTGGACCTCCTCTCGCACTATTTCACGTTTTAGTGATGCCAGATCCAGTTTTTCGTCAATTGCAGCCATTCGTCAATTGCAGCCATTTGGAAACCTTTCAAATTTCCTACTCCGGATTCTCTTTTGCTGCATCTCTTCGACCTTTCTACACCATTTTATAAAGTCCTCTGTAGTGGTTATTTCTTTCGTCAGTAGTGCCTGGTAAAAATCTTCGGCGACTCCTTTCATCAGATGAGACACTTTCTCTTCTTCTAACATGTCTGATTTGACTTGATGGCATAACCCTAACACGGTTTGGATGTACGACTACGTGCTTTCGCCAGATTTTTGAACTCTACTCTTTAGCTCCTCATCTGCCTTCTTCACATAATACTGTGTTTCTCCAAATGCCTCTTTTAGCATTGATTTGAAAATATCCCAGGAAGTCAATTTCTCTTCATTATTTTCGAAACATTGCTTTGCCGTGCCATCCAGTAAAAAGAATACATTTGCTAAACAAGTCATGTCATCCCATCTGTTGAATTTTGATACTCTGTCATATTCCTTCTGCCATTTGCTTGAGTCTTGTCCCACGTCTCCTTTAAATACAGATGGAATTCTGTATTGTAGCTGTGCAGATGTCAGGATGACAGGTTTAATTTCCTGTTCTGCAGGCATTTTCCTTGTCTTGCTGGGTGGTGGGATATAAAGTTCAAATTCTGTTTCAAGGCCTTTGAGGCGATCGCTTCTCCGTCAATTCGTTTCCACACTGACTGGAATCGTACCCGGCACCTCCACCAAAGAATGTCACGTAGAACTATAGTATAGAACTCAATGACACACACAATAGGTAGAGCTAAACCAATTTATTAACTGAACTCGGAACTGAGAACACAACTGCTTTTATACAAGCAGAGAAAGTTCCAGAATACTCTTCTGGAGACAGTAAGAAAAGTCCAGAATACTCTTCTGGAGACAGTAAGA
>JAPMOR010014970.1:52819-81651 GCA_026543865.1 Argiope aurantia | reverse complement strand
AGAAAAGTCCAGAATACTCTTCTGGAGACAGTAAGAAAAGTCCAGAACACTTGTCTGGTAAACTAAAGAAATGTCCAGTATCTTCTGGAACATGAAATAAAGGAAAACAAAATCAATTAAGTATTTACATATACTATTAATCACATTGTCTCTAGCGGGATTCGAATCCAGGTCTCTTGATCATGAGACCAGTGCCATGACCATTCGTCCATGGAGATTCAACTGTCTTTCTTCAATGCAGCAATATAAATTTATTTACGGTATTAAAATGTTAAAAAAAAAGTAATTAATCAAAATTCAAGGGAAAAATAGCAATGCTTTTATCTTTTTTATGACGATAATGTGTCAATAAAAATAAAGATTTTTATTAAAAAAAGATACACTGGAAATGTAATTCTGTAAATGATGCAGATATCCGATTTTAAGATAAAGATATAAAGTCATTAAACGTTGCTTAAAATAGTTTTGTGTATTATATTAATTTTTGGTTTAAGGCCATTCAAAATGATAATTTTATATTGAAATAACAATAAATAGTTGTTTTTCTATCCCATATTCACAATATATAGAAAGAAAGTATTACAACTGTCAAAAGACTCTAACTCTAGAATTTGGTGAATCTCCACGTTTTAAACATACCTAAATCTAAGTAACACATTTTTAGAACTATATATAATTGTCCCTCAGCTTGTAAGTAAGATGGCTAAAAAAATGTATAATATCTTTAAACAGGTTTTTATGAAATTTTGAGGGAAATCTACTGAAAGGAAATATGTCCTATTGTCCGAGTAATCATTCAAAACATGAAGATGTTCGATTCAGTTTCCCGAGACTTCCACTTTTCGATTATTCCACCTCGCTTAGGGGTGAAATGTAGGATGAGCACATTTCCGCATTTTTATTTCTCTTTTTATTCCTTGATTTTCGGATTATTACTCTTTTGTTCAGTTTTTTTCCACGTGTATACGAGTGTCATGTCATTTTTGACAGTACTGTTTTATTTTAATTTAAAATTGCGTATTGATAGCTTTCATTTCTTTGTTCCAGTAGTAAAAAGTCTTTTATGAGTGGCACGAATTTTATGGTATAATATAGGATACAGTTAAATATGAGTGAAATATATATCATTGTAACCAAAAAATATTATCAAAAATTCAATAAAAATAAAAAGAATTATTTTAACATAAAAAGTTATTATTTTATAAAAGTGGTTTAAAAATTTTAAAAACAAAAGTTTCATTTATTCATCATAATTTAACGTTAAGGAACTTTACAGTACATTACAATTGCTCTACAGTATTTTATTATAAATTAGTATCTTTTTTCCGACAATATTATGAATTGGTAATTTCTGCACCTCCTAAGTCTGCTAATGATCCGAATTTACTTTATTCTTAAATATAAACTTCTCCTCTTTTCGTGTTTTCTCTCACCTCTATTTTGACTAAATAAACATAACTTGACGCATGCGTAATAGCGCGAACGGTTTTCCGAATCCGAGAATGAACAGAAATAAAATTTTGTACTCTGGTTTAGTACTTAAATTGGTGATAGTATCTAATTTGGAACCGAACCTGTGTAACAGTTGATATACTGTCCGTATACATGTAAATGCGGTAATTCAAGAAAGCAATGCATCAATAAATAAAATTTGGTACGTGATCTTTCGACTATAATTGAAGAGCTAAATCCAATTTCAGCTTCATTCGTTTGGTAAAAAGATGTCAAATACATATTCGAATTTTTCGTACTTGTGGATTAGCAGTATGCCAACAATATATCTTCAGAGATCGATATTTCGTAACTATCGTTCGCAATTACATTAATAAACAATTACCAGTTTTCTTTACTAAACAATGAATTACACTATTCTCGTGTAGTTTTCTAAAAATGAAAATTCACTCGTGGTATTCACAACCTAACCCAAAGTCTCTAATTTTATGAGCAGGAAGATAGAGTAAGAGCATTATTTAAATGTATACAAGAAAATTTCGGGAGACCACTTCCACTAGTTAAAAAAAAAAACTAATAAACTTTAGTTAATCTTAATGACTCTGTTAAACTAAGTAAAACATTAATGAAATAAAACTTAAAATAATTATTCAAATGGATGAATGATGGATAAAATCCTGCATACATTATATATATATATATCTAATACCAGCCTGAAGGGTAAAAACTATGCAATATTCATATTGAACAGGTTTGAAACCATATTATGTAAACAGGATACATTTGATATTTTTTGTTAGTTTCATTAGCCAATTTCTATTGAAAGTACACATTTAAACTTACGAGAGAAATTCGTTTTTTAAATTGTAATCGGCTACATTCTTTAGAGATTATTTAGTCTTGATACAACTATTTGCGATTCTTCGATGTACAGCATGTACTGTATAACTTAACGTGTATGAACTCTGGGTAATTAGCCTCGACAGTACTGAAGGAAGAAATATTAATTGCCCACAGTCTGTTGTTTCCTTATGGAGCGTAGTATATCTGAGATTGACGTCATGCGTTTACATTTTAGACAGAGGAGAAATAATAGAACCTCTAAAGAGGATTCAGTATTTCATGATTTTTTTTCTGGAGGAGAAACAATATATTCTCGCAAATAAAAATCGAAGAAATAATTCTGTGAGTCTTATTACAAAACAGATAGAAATATTCAAAAAATTACCAATACATTTTTTTAACTGGCGCCAGAATTAGAATTTTGGTTGGATGTATTCTTCACCTTTTTCTAGAAAACTGATTTTTTCAATTTTTTTTAAAAATTACATTAATCATTTAAAACGAATTTCCTTGAAATGGCAATAGTTTATTATATCTGATGTATAAATTTTCTATAATAAAAAATAATACAAATACATACGAGAAATTATTTAAACCTCAGCATTCAATTGCATGGTATTATCGTTATACTTAAGCGAAAGCTGGCCAAATGTGGTAACCCAATTATTGATACTAGGAGGACGTTCAACGAGTTTTTGAATGTTTGTGATGATTGAGGTATGATTGACAGAAATATGTCAAAGTACAATAATATCTTGTGATAAAAAAAAAGCAAAATGCCTCAGAATGATTTTTCTACTTTAAATAAATAAGCGATAATAACCAAATCAAACTGTCCTAATTTTACTTTTTCATCCATTCCGAAGAAATTTTTAAACAAAAAAAATAATACAGAAATACTTCATTTCTTTTGCAATTTTTCAGACTTGACTTAGTTTAATGCGATGAAATTTTAAAATTAAATGCTAAAAATCATTTGTTATTAAGTAAATTTTGAACTAAATTAGATTTTAGTTCTTTGTTTATTTTCACTACATCGTCTGGTGTTTTGTTACTCCTAAACACTACTATTTCGCAAGACCAAAAACATCAATACATTATAATGCCAATATGTCTTATACCTAAAGATAGATCATTTTATGATATTCCAAGTTTGTTACATCTTAATTATTTTGCTTATATAGGGTCATAAATGAATAAAGAATTAATATTGTGGGTTTATCTAAGAATTATGCAATTCTTTCAAAAAAGCCCGTAATTAAAGTTTTCTTATTTTTCGTTGATTACAAAAGCAATTTATCAAAAATGTTTTGTAATTATTTATAACAGAATAAGAAAAATATTCAACTGTTAAAAAAGATTAATCTTAAATTATGGTTGCCAAATAACATAATACAATACTAACGTTTTAATAATATGCTACATCTTTTTATTTGTATTCCTTAGTTATTATGGAGTTTCGAAACATTTGCACCAAACTTGAAGATAATGACTCTTGAATAAAAATTTCCCGTCATCCTCCATTTAAATGTAAACCTCGTCTACAAATTATCTACAGAAGCATGTTTTGTCCCTTTATCCAAGAAGGATTGATAGGACAACGGACTTTAAAAGTTTTCGTCCATTTTTGCTTATTTCAATTTTATTTTTGTCGTTTCATCACCAAAATATGTGTTTATATTTAATTAAAATAGATATAAAGTTATTGTTCATTAAAATAAATATTTGAAGGTTTAAAAAGGAAATAAAGTACATCTTAATGTTTTTTTCATAATGTTATTGTAATTAGATTTAAATACTTTTGAAATGTCCCAGGCGTCTTATTTTTTGAAGAAATTAAATGAAATTGTTAATAAAGATTTCGATCAAACATGAAAAAAAAAATGGGTTATGCATTTTATGTTTCGAGTTTTTTTAGCTCTTTTGAAAGTCAGTTTTATTTCAGAAAAATATAAATTTCTTATGAAAATTCAGTAAATGCACATAAAAATATTCCTAAAAAAATTAGCATTTAGTTGGAATTACAACATCGTACTTATTTTTGTTCCAAATAAATTTAAAATGGGTAATAAAAAATAATAGAAAAATTAAAAAGGAAGTCGTTTGGAATATTTTTTAATTTTTTTAAAAATCGTATATTTTTCAAATTTAAAAAAATATATTTCGTTTTAAAATGTTTTTTAAAACGAAATTTATAATTTATATTTTAAATTTTAATTTATATTTATAATATATATTTTAAAATATAATTAAAATTTATATTTTAAGACATATGCATAAAAAAAATTCATAACCCTGATTGAATAATTCCCAAAAGTGTCTAATAGAGTCAACTGCCCCCTTAAGATACGGCAATCACTTTTTTCTTAATTACATTATTTTTAGAAGTAATTGGATCTGTTTAAAACTTCTTGAAAAATCGAACTTGAGAAACCATTTCAGAATCAATATTTTCCTAAAAGCCATTGAATAAATTTAGAGCATTCGCTTGAATTAAAGATTATTATTAGTAGTCTAATAACTGAAAATAATCTCGAATTATAAATTTATTACTGTTGCGTTATATCGTGGAAAAAACGTATTTGTATTACGGAAGTTTAAAAAAAGAATATATTGACAATAATACGCTCTCTGGTCATCATATTGAAAACTATTTTATTTTTATTTCTTGAATGATTTCCCCTCTTTTATTAAATAATTCATAAAATTTGAACATTTTTCTGATGAACTGCTGCGACTCGAGGTAGCTCTTTGATTAGAGGAATTTTTAATTATGGTCGTTAGGAAACTCATTAAACTACTTTTAATCGGGCAAAAGACATTCCTAACTATTTTTATTACATATATATTCTTGAAAAACTTTGATAGTATTGAAAATTAGGACAAATACAATCACTTAAAAATGGAAAAATTTTTATTTTGATCTGTCCTTGTAGGTAAAATTAAAATTTTTAATGAAATTTACCTTTTTAATTTTTTATTTTTTTAAATGTGAATGTTGTATTTCACATTGTTTTTGTAGAGTTACTAAATTTTAAAAATTTGAACAAATTTGAAGATACATCAAATATTAATAAAAAGGCTTTTTAAAATGGCATATAAAAAATTTAACAAAGAACAAAAAAAAAAATTGAATTATTTTGAACTGAAGAAAAACCATAGCTTTATTAAAACTTCATGGTGATAATAAATTAAGGTGTCGAAAAAGCCTTTTCTCATGCTTAGTTTTCATTCATTATTATAAATAAAAATTCCAATCCTCAGAAATATTTAAGGAATTAATTTGAAATTTTGATATTAACATTAGACAGACAATGCCTATAAAATAAGCTAACAAAGTGCATTGTGCTCTCTTAAAACTTACTTATCCCATCTAAAATATTTTTATTTGTTTTTTCACCATAAATTAAAATTAATTATGCTTTCCAAATTTTAAGTATGAAATATAGTTACATTTATATTTTTTAGTTATTTAAGGAATTTTAAAGTTTTTTCCTAAAATATAACATTTAATTTATTTGTATATACTGAAAACTATATTTATTTGCAATAGATCTAAAATTTTATTGCTTTTAGGAAGTTATTATTTTGCTATGTGTCTTACCAATTGCTACATAGATTCCTTCCATGACCTTCGGATATCATTTTTTTTACAAAATAAACGATCCAAAAAATATTCTGTGGAATTCTCGATACTGAATTTCTACATGATTTCAGGAACAAGTATAAAAAGAGTAAAGATGGTTTCAGAAGTTTTCCAATTGAAGTTTAATATTGTGCCAGAGAAAACTCAAACTGATTTTGAAACTCGGATTTCATATTTTAAAGATAATATATATCCAGCACATGCTACAAAATCTACTGAAACTGAAATTCATATTCTTTAGACTTTCAGAAATTTTTGTGAACTTTTCAGGGAAGATTCCATTTTGAGATTCTTTTCAAATTAGAGTTTTCAAAAATGGTCAGAATTTCAGACTCCGAAAACAGAATATAATTGATTTCTATATAAAAGATTTTAAATGAAAATGCTATATAAAAAAAATACTGAATTTGCAGAATGTTGTAAAGAATCAAATTTTGATATTCGCAGATATTTTTCAAACATTATTTCTAGCATTGTTGTACTTTTTATATTCAATCAATAAATATTGCCTTTATTTCTCTAAAAATCATCGTTTGTTTATCGCTTTTAACAATAAAAGAAAATGTGTTGGTTTGGACTCTACATCGAATAGGGTATCTATGGTATGATGTGTAAACATATTTTGGAGGCTGTAAATATGCTATTAGTTTTTTTCCAAAAGTTTAAATATAATTTTGATTAGATGAATAATAAGTGAGAGTTTGATATTTTTCAGTGAAAACATTTTAAAATGTAATAGCATAGAAAATATTATTACACCGTTCAAAATTATCAATCTATTATCAAAATTCAAAAATTATCAATCTGATGATACCAGTCTGTGTCATTTAATTTTTGCTGAAATTATTTTTTCAAAATATATTGTTATCTGATATTCCCTTAGTAAAAATATATTGCAATATCTCGTATCATGAATTAAAAATTACAATGTGCGCTTTCAATTTTTATGAATTGACTTATTTTAGGTCCTAGTTATATAAGGAAAAAACCATTTGAATGAAAAAGTTCTCTAGAAACTTCTGGTATTGCAATTTTTGTATTTAACTTTATTTAATTTCCAAGTCAATTTTTAAAATTATCAAATCCACATGCACGGCAAATTACAGAAAGAAGTCAGTTTCGAATTTATAGCTTTTCGATCTCGCAATTGACATTATTGTAAATTTTCTAATTTTTTAAGAAATGTTTTAAATGATGAAAATTAGAATAAAACAATTAGAATAAAACAAACGGCATCATGTTGCATGACAATTTTCCGTTGGATTCAAATAGTTTCAAACATTTTAAATTGCACACAATGTAACATTTGTAATTATTTTTAGATTAATATCTTATAAGAAAATACGCAAATGTTACTGGAGATGGGAATATGAATTGTGAAAAATGACCTCCGATCTCAAAATGTACAATAGATCAAAACGATCAATACATACTTTACATTAACGGACATTTAAATAAATCAGGCTACAAAGTAACGGAAAAATGCAATATAAATGCTGTATTTCATACTATATCGATAAAAAGGAGATTTAAAAAATTTTCTACGAAGCAAATATCATTTAAAACGTCGAAAAGTTTCATAATTATTTTGATTTTGTAATTTTGTTTTAATTCCATGGTTTGATAAAATATGAAAAAACGTCTCTTCCATTTTTTTTTTACTTTTTTTGTATGAATTTCTTCTGTTTGATTCCAGTTGAATTGTTTTTGAAGCAAATATCTGGCATCAGATTTCTTATAATAATTTTTGTTTTCGTGTCGTACCTGAAAAAGTATTTTGTCAATTTTTGACTAGTTTATCATTTCTCTTCAAATTTTCGTCATGAAGATTAATTAAGTAGAAATGCACAAATTTAGATATAGAATCAAGAAAATAAAATTAAAGACTCAATATAACACATATTTAGACAGTACGAAAATTTTTAATTTTTGCAAAAGTTCATCACAAATAACGCATTTTATTGAAAAAAGTTTAAATTTTTTTAAGGATTGAATTTTTTTTTTTATTTTTTAGAAGCTCTAGCCCCCTTGATATTATTTCAGATATGAATATTTCTTTTGGCGAAACTATTATTTTTAACTATTATTAACTATTTTTAAAACTATCATTATTAATTTCTCTCATTGCATTTCTTCACTACTTTTTTTGTAAAATTAAATTATGGTTTTCCTCCGCGTTGCTTCAAATAATTTTACAATTTCTTATTCTGCAGGAATTTTCAACTACATCTTTATCATCATCATTACTAACTGCATTGACTTCAAAAACTTTTGTAACGCATCGCAATATGTCATAGTAAAATAAGTAGTAAGATTATTTAAAAATGAAGCAATTAGCCAAAATCTATAGTGTTTGCAATAGAGCAAGTATGTTGATATTGTATTTTCATTTTGAATTATTTTTCAGAATGTTTTCAACAGAATTTGAACCTTTGGGTTCCTCCATAATATTTCCTTTTTTCATGAGTCATGATTTAAAAAAAAAAGAAAGAAAGAAAATCTTAAGCGATAGAAATAAATATAAAATAAGTTATCGGTATCGAGTTGCAAGGTTAGCTTGAACAGGTTATTTTAGTGAGACAAAAAAAAACGTTTACATTTAATCACATGTAGTCGTTGCTATTCAATATTTATTTTTGTTAAAAATTTTCTCGCGAAAAATCTTAACAAAATTGTTTTCTTGAAATAAATAATGTAATATATATTACATAAAATAAAAAAAAAGATTAACTGATTCTAAATCTGTAATTTATAAAGTGTAAATATTTAATTTAATTTAATTTAAAAATCGTTTTACATCATTTATCTATTTAGAGTTTCAAAAAATATTTATCTGAGGAACTAATATTTTAAAAACCCAAGCAAAATTAATAGAAAAAGTTACTTTTGTGAATTGAGATCATTCGTTAAGATATGTCATCTGCTGTTATATCCAAGTTGGAAATCATTTATTTATCTGCATTCATATCCGTGAATTCAACTGCCTAATTTTGACACAAGTCTAAATCAACGGAAAGAGAAAGCGATATTCCTTCATGATTAAAAATTTACGATATGGATTTCATTTTATCCAGGGTATCTGTTGACCTCTTGGTACCAAAGAATTCTAAATTACTCGCATAATCGACTTTTTAACAAAATATGTTAAAAAGCATACGTCTGCTTCATTTTACAACAGAAATTAAAACCTAAGGTATAATCTAATTTTCTAACGTCTAATTTTCGAAAGTGAAATTCTTTGTGATTATGATTGTTCTACGGAGTATATTTTTCCCAAAGTGTCATGAAAATTACTGGAGGCAATGCAGTATGTGATGACTAACTAATGGAGAGATTATTTAAAGAAATTTCTAGAAGAAACAACTCTAAAATCATTTAAGGTAACACGAAACAGACCATTGTTATGGAAGATTATATATAATTTTTTTTTTATAAAATTGTGAGAAATTTCACAAATATGAGTTTATATTGCAAAAATAAAAAAATAGTTTTTGCAAGTTAAGTTGCCTGTTTTTTTTTTTTTTTTCATTTACATTAACATGTAATTTATATTTTTATTATTCGTGTTTTTATAACTTAATTTACAAATTTCTATTTAGCATTTACTTTGTAATTAAATTTTAAAGGAAACGGCAATCATTCCTTAAACAATTACTTGATTAGATAACCAAAAAAGAATTAAATATCATAATTTAAGTATTTAAATTTTAAAAATTAAATGATTTAAAGCAACAGAATACAGACTTGGACTCTGTTTCCTATTGTAGAAAAAAGAAAATATATTTTTTCTGCGTTTTAATTTTTCAAATACTTTAATTTTAAAAACAATAAAATAAACAATAAATAATAAATAATAACAATAAACAATACATTATTAATCCTTATAAATTTTTTTATCATTTCATAGACTCTTCTGCATCAAAAAAGAAATCATGCAATTTTATCATTCCTGCGCCTATTATGATTTTTCTCGTAATTCATCAACTTGCATTCTGTTTATTAAAGGCAGTCTCATACCTTCAGCTCGAACGTCTGGCAGATTATTAATCACATCCCATAAATTATGCCTCGATGCGCACTATTGTCACTGCTTTAAATTCCATGAAAAATTAATACTTATTGGCTGTTCTAAAAATAGCCACCGTTTGGCGATACAATTGGCGAAACAACAAGTTGGCGATATTTACGGAAGGCATCGTCTGCTTCCACGATCTCTCCGTTTCCTTAGTAAGCATCCGGGATCCTCCGTAGTATGTGATGTGCGATGGCTCCACGTTTATGCTTTCAAACATGTGCTAAATCGACAAATCCGGGGATAGTGGCTGGAAGTTAGGTAACATTTCATTGATGATATTCGGCGGCTGCAAACTTTGGATAATAAATTACCAGATGTGTTATCCTTTAATGGTGCATCTATTTTCTGAGATGGGAATATAACGTAGAAAGGATGTGATAATATTGTGGTTGGAATTATAATCTTTTCTGCTCTTTGAATTCATTTTTAATGAAGGCGAAGACCTGGAAATCCGGAAAAAGATAATATTGCTTTTTAGGATAGGTGAATGGTGGTATAAAAGTTTGCATTTGCATCTCTTTTGGTGTGTTTTAACTGGAACATTGCAGTAGTTTTGATGCTTTAAAAGCTGTATTTTACTCATAAGTTTGGTGAAACATAAAATACGTCTTTGGAATTTCATGAAAATTATGCCAGCTTTAAGATTTTCTTTGTAAAGGTTGGACATTTTTGAGCATTAATTTTTAAATGGAGATTTAAAGTTTAGACAGAATATTTTGGAAATTGCAGTGACTTTATATTACAAAAGTTTATGCAAAGTGGAAATAGGAAAGCTACCAAAAATTCATTTCCTGCTATATATTCCTCTTGAGAAATTGAGAAAACAATTTAGTACTCAACATTTTTTATTGATAAATTTTTATCAGATGCTTATTTTATACATTAAAATTAATTCCAATGAAAACTTATAAATTCCTCTCATCTTGTATTTTAAATTTGTGCAAAAATTTCAATTTTAACTCTGTTTTCTATTTCCAAATTACTTCAGAATAATTGAAAGCAAATTAAATTTGAAAACTAATGTTGAGCATAACATACCTTGAAAACGTGAATGACTTTTGCAATTAGCAATGGATTTTTGCAAATATAATATTATGCTTATTAACTAAAGTGCTTATTTCTTTTCAAGAAATTGTTTATAAATTAAATTAAATTTATAAAAAATGTATAAGCATACTTAGGAAAATTGAACATGTTTGCGGAAAAGTACTGGCATTGCTTTGGAATTCGATGGATTGCTGTTTATAATAAAATAAAAGCCCAATGTTGGTAATATGTATGGATCATTTTGCTAAAATAGTTAAATAGCGTACCAATCACTGCCTTTCTTTTTAGGTGAGTATTTATAATACTCTTATGGAACTTTCAGCATACACCACTGCCAAAAATTTGATATAAGATTGTATTACTCAGAACGTTTCCACTAACTATATTTTAGATACTGCATACCTTAGCAGTTAATCTTGGAGTATTTATTCAAGATTTCCAGATGTATGAACAAATGCATAATCTTTTAAATTATTATAAAGACTTAAATCTTTATAAATAACTAAAAATTTAATTTTTTCTGGTTGTTTCTGGATGGATGCACATAACCTAAAACGTCAAGTTATGCATACTAAAGTATCCAAAATTTGAATAGAATGCATTTTGAAATCTTTGGATTAATTAGTCTTGCATATTTCAAAATAATGGTCTTTAGAATATTGTGAATCATTAGGCTTAATATGTTTCTCTTTTATAAATATATAACATGGTATCGTGTTTCAAATGAAAGAGATGAGACTCAATTCAGGAAATTAGTATATAGCCTAAATCTACAATGCCACCATCAAAACGAACAAATGATAAGGAAATATTAAGACATGAATTGAAATTTTAATTATGGAAAAAAATAAGCTGACGACTTTTTTATGGAATTTATTGCTGGCATTCTTGTTATTTATTCCTAAGCCAGTAATATCTTTGCCTATCCATCTTATGATAGCCTTACCAGAAGAGGATGCGACAAAGCTGTCCAAAGGATTGAGAAGAACCATTGATGACTTCAAGGGTGAGGGTGAAGGAATGAACGCATCAACAATATTGGTCACAGGAAACATTACTGATATAATCGATGGTGTGTGTGACAGTATCCAGAAACTGAACCCTCATGTTATTTTGTCGTTTTTGCCTCCTAAGAGGACATTTTATATCTCTATGATAGCTGGGCAAGCTGGAATACCTGCTATGACAGTGACTAGAGACTACACAGATGTGGCGGTGAAGGTAAGTCACATTCTAATTCTTGCTAGTTGGGTTAATGCTTCATTTTTTTAAAATTTACAGCTATACTGTCAAGATACTGCTGAGATCTTAAAATAAAAATCTTTTATGAATCACTTCGAATAATATAATATATATTTCTCTGGTCGCCATCATATTTGGTGTTCATACTTTCATTGCAATCGTTAATACTTCAAATCACTGAAAGAATATTCATATAATTAAAGTAAAATAATTTGCGCGCAATAAATGGATAAAGTATAATAAAATGCAGAATTATTAAGGAAATTGGGGAAGGGTTATAACATTTTAACTGATTAATTAAATAAATTAATACGTTCTAATTCAATTGTTAGCAATATTTCATGAAAAATTTCATGGCTATTAATTATAGTATTCCAAAGCAGCAATTAATTGAAACTACTTTGCGAGCATTTTTAGATATTTTAAATATAATTTTGATTATTAATTTCAAATTTATTATATTAATAATAGAAAATGTTTTTGATTGTTTAAAACGCGTATGTTGGAAAAAATAAAATTTAATTATTTTACCCACTCTGGTTTTATTGTTACAAAATGATGTAGATGAAATGCTTAATCCAATAACTTGAATGAATTCTCTTTAAATTATGAATTATTAAAATGAAAATACGTAAATAGCCAGGGTAAGTGAAACAAATCAGCTATTTTCAAGTGTTTTTACACTATAATAGTCACAAAATTCGGTCACTTTAATTTGATTTTTTAGTACCATATATTTTTATTTAATTCCAAATGATGACTAAAAATAAAATATAATTGTAAGCCAATATTAATCATTTCATTAGCTTTATTTCCATTGATTTAAAAATTTTGACCACTTTGAATAATTTAAATAAATGGTATTAAACATTTTTAAAATTCTTCGTTAAAGTATAAATTGATCTTTAAAATATTAGTAAAAATAAATGATATTTCATATTAAAAAAAGGTGGACTTGATTTGAGAAACACATATAGCCAATTTTTATTCTTAAACATCTAATAAATATAAGTAAGTAGTGATGAAACAAAAAAAAAGACCAAGTGCACTAAAATCTTTCCCCACGTATTGTTTGTAACGAAATATATATTTTTTTCTGTTTGAAAATTAATGGTCGAAAGAAAATTTAATATAAATGATGAAAATAATATAACAGAAATATTTTATTAGACATTTTGCATTCTGATTGTTGCATAAATACCTAAAAATGTGACTTATTATCGAACTTCACAGAAGCCAAACTTTATTTTTACAATTGCACAGCTTATTTAATATTTGTTGTTAGAAATATACGACTGGATGGAAAATTTCAGGGAAGAAACGTTTTACTCCCTCTTTTTTTGGGACACCCTATATATATATATATAATATAAATGACATTTTTCGGTTGCTTTACTTTTCTCATAGACGCTACTTATGCCTTAAATGGAAATAAGTCATTTTTAGTTTATTTATAGTGTGTATCCTTAATATATAAATAGTGCAACTATTTTAATTATAGCTTAATGTCTGATTTTTAAACAGTTAGAAATTGATATATTTTCAGTTATCAAATGGTTTTAAACGGCAACGAATAATATATTTTGTTATAGTAAGCAAAAATGCAGTGCTGTAAAATATGACTAATAGAATAGGGCAAGTATAAAAATTTAATTATTGTTATTCTTTTTACTGATTCATACTATATACATTTGAGAAATTCCCCAACTGGAAGTATTTTCCTATTTCAAGAGTTTAAAAATTAGATATTGGTTCATGATTACATTTGGCATGTTGTGCATACGTACAACGTGCGTGCGTGCGTATGAAAATGAATTTTTGATTTTTCGAAATAAATTAAAAAATCAAAACTGCAAATATAGTAAAAAGAAAAAGAATTATTGTGCAGTTTGGAACTATATATGTAATAATATAGTATATTGTGCATCTGATAATGAAATAGTAATTTATATGTTGCTTTTCAGAATGTAATGTTTTAATCTAAAACAAAAATTCTTTCTGTTAGATTCAAATTCAACACTACTTTGTTTTCCTAAAGCACTTTCTATATATTTTCACTGTAACCCTTGTAAGGATTTTAAACGAAGCATTTATTAATTCATAACTTATCTTTATTGAATCGGGCATCTAATTAAATTCATATTTAAAAACTGTAGAATATTTGCACATAAAAGTGTAATTTTTTTACATATTACTTGCGGTAGATTTTTTATATTCATTAATGCTTTTGTTTTGTAGCATGCAAATTTGCATCATAAACATGCAAGTTTGAAACGCATTGTGTCAATAAAAATAATTAATACTGAATTCCATTCAAATTTTTCAAATATTTGACTTAAAAATGCTTGACCTCAGAAAGTCTGGTTTTTTTATTAATTCAGTGATGTTAATTCCATTTCAGATAATTAAAATCAAGAAGAATATAAAATATTTTGATTATAAATCTTAAGGAATTTAATTTTCGAATTTGTACTTATTTTATACTCTAAAAAGCTTTTATTTTTATTTCTATTTTCTGTTCCGAAGATTCAAAATCTTCAAAAAGGACAATCTGATTTTTTAATGTTTAATATTTTTTAAAAAACCAACAGAAAATGCATAAATATTTCAATCCATATATATCTCAAAATGTAAAGCACTCCCTCACGAAAAATACAGTTTTAAACAAAGAAATACCTGATTTTTTTTTAATGTATTAAGGATTTTTTTATGGAAATTTCGAATTCATAATAAATTCAAAAACATGGCTTCTTTGAATAAATCATTTTGTTAATAAATAACTCGCACATAAAATGAGAAACATTATGTTCGAGAGATTGATATTCAAAAGGACTGATTCATGTTTTCTAAAGGAAATGCATTTACATTGGATTTTTAACATTAAATATTACATAAAGATTTTGAAATTAAAAAAAAATTTCACAAGTAATAAGAATTATTATAAAGGATCAAAATCACCCATGAATATTGAAGATTTGAAAAATAAATCAGTCCTTTCAAAAATTTCATTATGAGAAAAAATATTTCCCGATAAAATATGCATGGATTATATGAAAGCATGTAAAATTCTCCTTATTTTTTATAGTTAAGAAATATTAAATTTAATACAAAATTATGATAGTTAACATTTATAAACAAATTTTACAAAAGATGTATGAGAAAGGGATTTAATGATTTAAAGAATTGCATTTAATTTTATATAGAGATATGAGACTCCAAAAAAAATACTTATCAAAATATTAATCCAAAAAAAGGTAATTTTATTTTAAATTGTGTTTAGATATTTAAATTGATTACATTAGATTACAAATAAAATCTGATGTCAGTTTTATTTAAATTTAAAAATTTGTGGTTAAAATATTTAAATTTAATTTCTGGTAAAAGATTTGAATTTATATTTAATAAAGCAAGAGCAATCCGATAAATCATAAATTTATTCTGCTTTTATTCAAAGTGAAAACGTAAATTTTTTTTTTATTAAAATAACTTTTTTTATACATAAAAAAAATTACGAATTCAAAAGTTTTCTTTGTATTCTTCAAATGAGGGGAAAAAAATGTTTATGCTAATTCACGTTTTGAGGACTAACAAGGCATAAAAATGATTCTTTTGAAGGACTTAAAATATCTGTTTTAAACGAAATTTCCAACCGTCACATGCCGCAATTATGCAAATAATTTTTAAAAAGATATATTTAATGTTTCACTAATCATCTTTCTTAAATAAAATTAATTTCATAAAAATTGATGAGGGATTAGTGTTTGTTATTTATAAATAAACTGCATGGAAAATAAGTGTTTTTTAAATATTTTCTTAATAATAAAATGCTCGGTGAAACATTTCAAGTAAATTTTATCTTATTATTACTTATAAATTTAAAAATATAAATCTAACAATCTGTTTATAATCATATATTCATAAACGTTATCCATTTTTTTAAATATGCTGCACAATATAAAAGTACTCGACTAAAAATTGATTTAAATTTTAAAATAAGATAGAAACTTAAGTGTAGTATGTTGGGAAGTTTAAAATTGCTTCATTTTTTAATTTAAGAAACTATGTGAGCAATAAATTTTGAAATGTGATTTAGAAATTCGGAACCATTCTTTATTGTATACAATCCCTCTTTATCAATTAGTCTTTCTCGAGGATGAGGGGCTATAAAAGTTTTCATTAAATATTTTGTGTAACTATATCTTGATGACTTTCTAGGCAAAATAATAAAGAAGTTCAAATTTTTTTTTGACATCTAACCAATATCATTTTAGAAGCTTTACAACGTTGTTTCTTATGGTATGCGTTTCCTTAGTTCTCTGTTTCCTTATGTGTTCATTTATATCAAAACAAAGAGCAACAGTATTTAAACATAAGAAGAGGTCTTTCCAAAATTTTCTCACATATTCCCTAATCAAGGTATTACTTCTCGCATAATAGAATAACATTTTATACCTTGTATAAAACTCTACCATTAGCATATACCCATTGCCTTGCAAGGCATTTGGGAACAATAATTACAAAATAGTGACAATTCGCGTGAATTTAAAATTTTTACTGAATCTGGTATGTGATTGCCAAAAATAACATACGATTCAGTAAAAATTCATATTCAACAAATCTCCAAAATCCATTCTGAACAAATCTCCATAGATTTGTTCAGGCAATTAATCCATGTCCTATAACAATAGATGACGGAAACTCAAATACATGTTTTAACACTTTCAACACTACCAACGAGATATCGTGTGTTTCAGATGCTTCCATTGATATTCGTCTTTTCTTGGAGTTTTTATCTAATTCTTTCTTAGCGATGAATGTGTTAAGATTCAAAAATTAATCTTTTTCAATGGTACCAATTTAATCTCGATTTTTTTCCAATTTAATTAAAAGTATTTGAAAGACGAGATATCTCTTCGGTAGCGTTGAAAGTGTTAAACGTGTTGATTCTGATTAAAGCCAAAGTTTGACATAGAACTACAACTGTAGCCAAAAAAATCATACAACAAATTTTGCATATTTAAGGCACAGCGTTTCTGAGTTATTGTGCTTACATGCTTCTGAAAGTACAGAAAGACAGATGTCACTCCTTGATGGATTTTATTCCACTTTTGATGGGTATCTATAGTTTAGATGCTTAATATGAGAACCAAATCTTTTTCATTTTTTTATGTTGCTGTTATGGAATTCATTTATATTATGACAGCAAGAGAAATGTTTCTGAATTTACTTCTACCAAAAATTTTAAAGTCTGAAAATTTGGTATAAAATGTTTATACCAATTGTGTTTATAAACAAATGAAATGACAATGTGTTTTCTGAACTCGGGATGTTCTAAAACACCTGGAGATTCATTAAGACCTCGAGTTCAAATTTTTTTTTCGATTCAATATTTTATCGAAAATAATTTCTTTATACTTCATGTACAAATATACAAATAAGCGCAAAAATAGAGGCAATAGTTCTTAAGAAAAACCTTAATTGTAAATGTAAAAAAATAATTTTAATAACAAAGTGAAAGTGAAGTATTTTGTAATTCAACAACTTTATGCACAATTTATTATCTAACAATTTTATTGAAGCATAATCTTTGCTATAATTTACTTATCATGGAATAAAGAAGCTGAATCTCCATATCTTGATCACCACTTGATATATGCCAGATTTCATAACTCTAGATCAATTGGTATGTACATTTGCGAGCCAATACACACACAGGTTCATCCTTCTTAGCAGTAAAAAAAGATTATTAAATATATATATATTTGTATGTTGGAAAAAGTGATCAAGTTGAAAACAAAGAAAGTTAAGAAGCATTTTATTTCGGTATAAATAATTTATATATTAGATTGACACAACTAAATATAATGTAATTTAACAGTGGTATGAAATTATATTCACGTTTCTCATTATTATTTTATTTTTAAGCGTTTGTTGATTTTATTTAAGGATGAAAATTATGATTTTAAAACTGATCAATTTATTCCAAACCATATGATATCAATAGTTTTTAATGTTACAAATGTGTCATTCAAACTCATTATTACGATTAATAAATGATAATTAATTTTAGAAGCATATTTAAATAAATACCAGAAGTAAGAATAAATAGTATAATGTAAAAAAATATATCTAATACATCTGTAAACGAATAAATGAGCTCAGTCTGGTAAGTGAATTAGGTATTTGAAGTGTTTTTCTTCAAGAAAGAAAAAAATTTCTCAAATTATTCCTTCAATTCAAGAAAAATCTAAAAAAGTTATTTAGTATTTTTAGCGTGTATATATATATTATTCTTCAAATTAAGAATTCGAGGATTAAGAGGAAATATTACTTTAGTTAATGAGCAGAAATATTGATGATATAGCATGAAAATTTATAATATAACTAAAATAAAAATTTAAATCAATCGAGTATTTGAAGCGTAGAACGTTGCATCTTCATCTCAATACAATCTTTTATAATTTATCGGAAATTTTCATCATTCATTTACTTATAGAATATTTTCTAACAATATTTATAACTATTTAACATTATTAAAATATTTGTTGTATTGTAAGAAAACAATTTGATAATTTTTGAACAGAAACAACCATTGTATATAACAATTATTTTAACTCTCTTAAGATTTTTTTAAAAATTATTCATATTGCATTGATTGTATAGAATTTTAAGAACTGTTTTAGAGAAAAAAAATCATAAAGCAGTCATAAATTAAAATATAAATTAAAGAAATATTTTTTCTTCTTTGAAGAGCATATATATTATAGTAAAATTCTCGGCACTTTGTTTATTGTATTTCCTCAGCTCATTAAAGAAAGAAAAATTTAATGACTTATTCACATTTATAACTGACAAAATAAAAAACGTAGAATTCTTTTGGAATCGTAGCTGAATTAACGTATGCATTTGTTTTAATCTTGCTTCTTCATGATAAAGCTCCGATGAATTAATTATTATTCTTCCTGATTCCGATTAAAACACAGCTTGAATCGATATTATTCCTTTATTCTGCTAGAGAAACATGGCGACCCAGAAAGAACTCCGACTCTTATTTCTTGAATGAGATGAATTTGAAGCAAAATGATATAATGTCTCCTAAATTCGTCATCGAAAATCTGTCTACTGTAGATTAACAATCCGAAAAATAATCGAAAGAGAAAAACAAGTGATAATCACGTTTTTCCTCTTAAGTTTGATTTTTTTTTATATTGCTAAGCACGTGCATTGTTTCCGTTGGTAAAATAAAGAAAAGAAAATGATTTGATATGTTGATTAAATAAATTTATTTTATTTCTATGCAACCTTTCTGATTATAATCTCTATATTAATTACCCCTGAATCGTATCTCATTTTACAAAGCCTATTTATGTTCATTTCGGTGTCAGTTTGCAGTTTTTCTTTAATTAGTTACTAAAAACAGTTGATTATTTTTCTTCTTTCTTTTACAAGCTCTTTATTAAAATAGTATCAGTTATCTGTATTATTATGATGAAGTTTATTGTAACGCTAATATGTAGATTAACTTCATGGTAACAGCACTTTTTTTCATACCGTTTTATAATATTTAAGTAATTTTCAGTTCAATACAAATTACTCGTATAGAGTAATGTATTAATAGGTTTCACTAAATGTGGTGGTAAAAAGAATATAAAAAGAAACACACAATTCAAAAATATGTATAATATTATTTTAAGAATTTAGAGACCAGCAAGTATATTAAAAGAAACAATTGAGTTTAAATCTACCTTAGAGTGCCATTCACATCGCCAAGGATGCCAAGAATGTCAAGCCACCAAAATAGCCACAGTGAAATTCGCCAAAATTGACATTTTGGCAAATTGCAATTTACCAAGACAAAAAAATTAAAATAATAAACAAATTAGCGATAGGGTTACTTTGCTACTTTTTCTTTTGACAAATTTTTCCTGAAATATGCTTCAGATATGAAATTTGCGAATAAGAAGTTCACATAGAATTTCAAATGCTTGCTCAATGTAATTTCTTGTTATAATGTTTACATACATTTAGACACAGATACAAACATATCTATAAGAAGGATTTTCTTTAAATTATAGACATCTCATACTTACAGATTAATTAAAATTTTGATGTTGAATCTTTTGCAATTCTGTATTTTCCCTACGCATGTTTCGTGTACGTAAAATTAAATTCTTAAGGGCTAAATATATGTGTTAAAATAAGATACAAAATTAAATTCTTAAATATTCGTAGATAAATTTTGAACTTTTTCTGTAGTAATAATTTTTGTCACTAAATTTCATATATTAATTTCTGTAAATAAGTCAATAAATGGTTTCAATTTTTCCTATTTTTGTTAAAATATAATATCGCACATTATTTAAGAAGAATGCATTAAGTAATAACTTTTTTTGGAATGTAAAGCTACACTATACCAAAATATCATCAGATTTAATATTTTAACATATAAGTCTTATTTCATGTGAAGCATAATGCAGGTGCGACAATGAAGATACTTTGCCTTTTTAAATTCGTTTTATTCTCTACAGGGCAGCCATCATTTATTTACAAGAAGGCGTGTACAAGATACGTCCGGCACAAAAGCAGAAGTCGGGAAGAGGAGAGAAATAAGTTATCCCTCATCTTATATAACATGAGATATTGATAAGGAAAATATTTTTTATAGTGCTAATATATTAAGATTCTGATAGGGATTTCTGACGCATGCTAATCACTAGTAAGGGAAACACAGGAATCTTTTAAAAAAGAATGGGCTTATTGGACATTTTTCTAGCTCTTTACGCTGAGCGTGAGAATGTCAGCGTTTAGTCGATTCATCAAATTTATAAAGCTTTCCTTGAATTAATTAAGTAGATAAAGTGGAATTAGATCAGGAAAAAAAAGAGAATGAAATTACTATAGGTTAAATTAAGATAAAGCTTTAGAAATTAATCTGGATTAAATTAAGATTTTAAAATGTGATTACATATATATAATATAATAATGCAATACGGCACACATTTACGGTAATTTGGGATACTCTACATTTCAAGCATGAATTCACTCATTATCATAATTCACTAAGTCATGCTGTGTATCCACATAGGGCCCGATTTTTAAAATAAAATTTTACTATCTAAATATAGATAAAAACTATTTTAAAACGACGCCAAAAACTTTGAAATTTGGACATGGTATGCAGAGAGCAAATTAAAAATGAAGAAAATGATAAAACAAATACCTTGATAATATTTTATTTTCATTTTAAAATAGAAAAAAAAATACACGAAAAATGTACAATTGCTTAATTTACAGTTTAAATTTATAGTGATTGATATTTTCTGAAAATGTGAAATGATATAACAATTTTCCCTCACTATATCACTTATACTTCTGTTAATTTATTTTTGTTCACGTACTCTTATATATAATTTAAAATCCATTTTTTTAAATGTTTACATATTATCACCTTTATATAATTAAACAAACGCATACTATTTCTCAATATATGATTTCTTAATAAGGTCACGTAACGAATGTATATAACAAACTTTTTACTCTAAGCTAGTTCATTTCTAGTAATCTTTGTTATTTGCCCGTATAGAATAAATAAAAAAAATAACTATTACAAATTTTGTTATTTTTAATGTTAGATCCATGAAATACAACGAAAGGTTCTAAAGTGTATACGTTTCCTAATTCATTAAAACCATGGTAATTAAACTAGTTAACCCGTTAACCCCCAACATCTTATTTATATAAGTCATTTCATTTCTAAGGTAAGACAATAGCAATTCATGGTTTCTTTTTTCTTTGCTATACATAAAAATCAGTGTAAATTCTCAAACTCCTGAATGATTTTTCTTCTGATATATAATATCTATTTCCTAGACATCAAAATATTTTTTTTAAACTTTTTGTTTCGATTTAAATTCGATGCAAGAAATTCGAATGTAATGCAAGAAAATAATATTTTTTTATTATTAAACATTTGAAAATATTTTAGTATCTAATATAAAACAGGTATTTTTAAAACATTTTTATCGATTTTCCGACAGTTATATCTAAAAAAAAAATTCAGAATTTTATTTTTTTTCCAGAAATATTTTAATCATGTTTTTAACATAATCTCTACGCAGCCCCAAAAAATGCTGAAATCCGTGTTATAAATTGGGAATTACCGGATTTAACTCATTATTGCTTCTATTACAGCCTTATTGTAGTTATTTGCGTATTTTCCATCATATTTAAACCGATTTAAGTATATTTCAAGCTAAACTTTGTCAAAATATGCACGGATTAATATACAATGAAGTATAGCTTATATGTTTCTCATTTACATGTATTTTCATCAAAATGACTCTTTATACCAGATGTGAATATAAAGTACTTCGTTTATAAGATGCACAGGATGCAAAGCTTCTATTATATCCTATTTCTGAAACATTGTTTAGACTCATATTTATCTACTTCTCTTAAGGGACAAAAAGGTTCACCAAACAGCAGAATAATTAAATCACCAGGAAACAAATAAGAGATATTGAAGTGATTTTACTGAGAACTACATTCTTAGTTCTAGTCTATCTACAATTGACTTCATATCTAGACACCTTAAGTACATGCATATGTGAATGTAATATACCATATATTTTCATCTTGACGGAAATATTTTTTTTTCCTTGAAATTATTTTCCTCTCCAAAAGTTTTCTTCATTCTTCATAAGTAGAATAGAATTATTTTTTTAACTTGTTTGTTCATGTTTTGAAAAATATTCCCTTGATAATGCTGCAATTATTTCGGGACATTCTTTCCTTAACTATGCTGTATGCGGATTTGTTATTAAAAACAGGTGTTTGGCTTGATTATATTTATTTTTTTATAGCAAACGGACTATGAAGTTTTTACATCACATTATTTCGTAAACACAGTAAGATAATGAATTGTTTTGTTTACCTCGTGGAGTTTTGTAAAAGATTTAATAACAAAATGCCTTTTTTAATAAAATGACAATGCTTAGCTTAAGAAGTTCTTGCTTTTCTCTTTTCTCAATTTATTTTACTTGTCTGCTAGTTTTAATCTTCAGCCATTTCACTATATTTAGTGATGTTAACTAGAAAAAAGAACAATTATTACAATAACTATTAAACATCAATAATAGAATGGTGAACTATAGATTTTTATTAAATATCAGATCAAATTTTGATAAATCATGATGAAAGTTTTGATGAAATGCAATTTTTATGCATGAAATGCATATATCATTTAAAAAAAGTGATGATAGGAAATTTTATATATATCAAATATCGAAAAATTAAAAAAACTTTTTAGAGCCGTTTTTAGGTTTTTTTCTTTCCAATGAATGATTTTAAATAAAAATATTTCTTTATTATTGAATAATAGTTATTAGCAAAAGCCATTGTTTGAAATTCTATGTATAAAAAAATAATTAAATAAGCAATTTAATATAGGATTATTAATACAAATTATTCCGTTTATCTGAATTAGAGTATTAAATATTATCATTTCAAATACTGTAAAGACATAAACTTGATTTGTACGTTCTATATAAACATTTTAGTAATGATTGGTTGTCCACTATCAGTTATTACTGCTAATTTAACTTACATATTTTACATTTACTACGAATCTAAAATTCAATTATTAATAACATTTAAAAAATTATTACATTTTCTTGAGTTTTTAATCTAAAATATAAAGATGAATATTCGTTTGCAAGATTTTCTAAATAAATATCTGGTTTTTGCCATTGTTGATTATATGTTGTATATGTATCCTTTTACACAGTAGGGTACATACAAATTTTAATTGACTACAACAATATACAATGTTGCAATTTAATTAAATTATAACTCAAGATATTTTTTATCAAATTGAACAAGTTTTTGATATTTTCAGTTTTATCTACCAAAATATCTAACGAAAATGCTTTTTGTCTGTGTTAAAAGCTAAAAAAATTTTTTAATGATACTAATTTCATTTTCATGCAACTTTTCTCTTATTTTTTAATTTCTAAATGTAATTAATGCGAGTCAAATAATAATTTTATTGTTATGATCTAATTCAGTCTAAGCTAATTGTCTCAATTAATCCATTCAATCGCATGCTTTTGCAGTGTGAAATTCAAGATGGAAAATAAAAAAACTTCCTTTGAGCATTAATTTTGAATTGGAAGTTTCACTTTTGTTTTTATTTCGTATTATATATACTTATTTGAAATTTACACTTGGAATAATTTGTATCAAACTGATTCCATTAAATCTATATATTTTAACATTATAAAATAACAAAACTAAATTCTAAATGAATGCATTCCGCATTAATTGTATAATAACCAGTAAAAACCAATATTCTGGGTAAAAATGTTTGAAGAATTCGTTAATTTAATACCATATTATCCGCATTCATTTATCTCTGTTATTCTTCAAAATAACAATAAAATCTTTTCTGATTTTAATAAGATTTTAGAGGTTAATTTTAATGCTCTCCTATGTTGCCAGTTCTAGTTCCACGAATAAAGAAAAAATACCCTCTCTGCAAAACAGTAAAAGGCAATTGTCTGGCAATGAATTTTTCATGACAAAACAGCACACTCCTTTGTTGACTTTTTATAGTGTTTTAAAAGACCCCCTGCCCCAGTGCTCTTTGGGTATGACTGCTTTTTATAACTCTATTGAGAAGTTGAAAAACGCGAAATACAATAGAAATTGCACAAATATTTCTATTATTTTTCAGTAACCGTTCGAAGCAGAAAAAAATCAAAGAAAGGAATAACATGAATACAAGTTTCGTCTTTTCTTCCAAAAAGCATTCTGTATTGTAAGGGGGAAATGTATTCAATGGATAACTGTATTCGTACCTCTGATAAGATAGTTTTTTTTTTATTTCAAAAACTCACATTAAGTGATTTCTAATTATTTTATTCGCAAGTTATTTCGTATTCTTGTGCAAAATATTGTACGATATTGATGCGAGCTTGTTCGAATTTCTGAACGTTAAAACAACATTGTGGAATTATTTTAATTATATGAGAGTTTTTTTTTTAAATTGTCGATGGACCCTAAACACACAAGATCATAAAAAAAATAAATTTATTATCAAAAGGCTAAGTACAAACATTATTATTTTTTGGCATAGTCTCTGTGAAGATTCGGACATTTCTCAAATCAGTGGGATAGGACTCTTTCTTCGATTATAATCCATCAAAGATCCAGAAAAATCACAAGATCAGAAAAAAATGAATTTATTATCAAAAGTTGTGATAATTTTTCGGCGTAATCACTGTGAAGATTCAGACATTTCTCAAATCAGTGGACTAGAAATATTCTACCTGCAATCTTGCGTCCATCGCAGATCCAGAAAAAAGACTAGACCAAAAAATAAAACGAATTAATTATTAAAGTTTAAATACAAACAAGATTATTTTTCGATATAATCACCATTTCTCTTGTGAGAAATGTTTCTCCTTCCTTCGACACTAGATAAGTCCTTAATATTTCTCTGAAGATCCTCATTAGTCTGAATGTTCTTACACACATATATATAAAAATATACAAAAAATCAATAACTTATCAATCTTCCAAAATCTAAATTTTAAAATGCTGGTCCACTAGCACTTTGTTATGGTTCTTCTAACATTATCTAACTTTTACGAACCACTTGATCAGCTCGTTGAATAAAAAATTCTACTGTAATAGTTTTACTCACTAGTTTCCCTTCATGGAGAAAATGGCTTCGAGCCGATTGATTTTCATAATTTTTTTGAAGGGAACATTTGGCTAGAATGCCAAAATATGAATCCCAGTGCAATGAAAAGCTTGCGAGGAATATTAAAATCTATCTCGCATTTCTGATGGCAACTATTTTTGAAGAGTAGTTAGGAAACATGACCCACTGACTTGACGATATCCCTGAATCTTTAAAGCGATTAAGTCAAAAAGTAATCGTGAGAGTATTCCTAACTTGCGGAAATAAACTCATTTTATCCTCTGCTTTTTAATATTTTTTATAACTATCTGACTGAAAAAATAAGGATTCTTTTATGCTGCTAATTTAATGTGCAATAACTTTTCGCATTTCAATTTTTTAATCATTTTTTTCTAAAGTTTCAGATCCAGCTGAAATTTTATGGTACTATAAAGATACCTTAAGGTATTATTTTAAGGTATTTGATCATAGCAGAAAAAGGAATCGGTAGAAAATAGTATAGGTCCATATGCTAGACCTAATAGTATTATAAACACGCATTTAGGGAATTTTTATCACTATTTTCTTTTTCATTCCGGCCTACTGAGTCGTTTCCAATGAGGGTATTTTCTGTAAGCACTGATAGAGCTTGGAAACCACAAAGAAGAATTTATCGTAAAGAACATAATTTTAAAATATATATATGAAAAAACAATATATTAAGTGTATTTTATCATTAGCTTAATGTAATAATGGTAAAATGCATTTTTTATTTTAGCTGCTACTGAAAAGTTAATTTTTTTTATAATTTATTACTAAATATTATGAATTAAATATTTTACTGTAGATGTTATCAAAATATAATTAATACACTAATTAATAATTACTTTCAGAAAATCTTAATATAATATATATAAATCAAGAGCTCATCAAAATTACATGAATTTAAAAATCAGAACTTATGAATAACAGAAAATGAAAAATAGGTTATAAAATCCCATATATATATATATATATATATATATATATATATATATAAGCTTAAAATAAGATAAATTGTATAAAGATGTGCAAAAAAATCAATTATGGTATTGATTAATCTGTATTATTAAAAAAGATAGTAAAAATAACTATTTTCAGCCAGATAAGTAGCTTCCTATTAGAACGAAAGATACATTTTATATTTTATTTTATGATATAGACTGACTAAATTTAAGGAAACTGAATAATTTATCCATAAGATACTTAATCATGAGAAACTTGAGAGCACTGATCATCAAACAGTCTTAGAGTATAAAGAATTCATTTGAATTTCTAGAATTGTTAGTAAAGGAATAAATCATGAGACTGTCGGCAAATAATAATGTCAAAAGAATGGTAAACATTGGAATATTTATAATGGGATAGTGAACGGAAAGGATAATGAAAAGGAATTTTTAATACGTTCGTCACTGAATATGTATGTGATGATTTATTTATTTATATTTGTTTCCAAGCTCTGTAAAAATGCATTCGCATTTTGCAAAAGTCGTATGGAAAATTAAAAAAATAAAAATAAATAAAAGGAAAGATTTTATATTCAAAATTGTCTGCCATATGATATGATCAAAATTTTTTTGTTCAGAACCTTTTTCTTTTAACCTTCTTTGAAGTCATGATATTAATGTTATAGATAACAGTTTGGATGAAATTAGTTGCTGATTTTATGGCTGAAATCTTAAAACACAAACTATTCATAAAATCTTATTTATAATATTAAAAATATTTTTAATGTTGTTGTAAAATAGTTACAAATTTGTGGATTTAAAGATTGTGATATACTGAAGGACGTAGATTATTTGATATATATTTTAATTAAGCTATTTAATCAAAAATTTTAAATAAGTCTATTTGTTTAAAATTTTAAAATTAGTTTCCTAAATAAAACTAGTATAGATATTTCTGGAGAGTTGTAAATAATTTTGCAGTAAAGAAGCATCGCCTAAATTAAATCTCGAGACATGCTTATTTTTATAAGAATAAAAAAAAAATAGACGAATGCTTACTCCTAAAAGTAATTATTGCAAATTATGCAAAACGACTCGCTCTTTTTCTATAACAGTTTTAAACAATAATTTCAAATTCTATGACATGGCAGTTGATTCCCAAAAATTTTTATCAAATCATAATAAAACATAAGCAATTAGATCAGTTAATACTTAGGATAATATACAACTTACTTCTTTTCTATATTTCAATTATTCTGAATAATTGTTTTATTAATTTTGTTAAATACTTTTTTCTTTTCTTTTAATTTTGCTAAATATGATAAAATGTTGTTGAGGTTTGGAGAGAATTACATAATTAGACATATTTATAATTATTGAATTCAATCTTTAAACTGTTTCTTGTTATACAATTTTAATTAGAGGGTGGATTGAGCAATTTAATCCTTATCTTCTATCCTATTTATCCTGTCTTCATCAGTTTTTTTGTTCTTCATAGATCCTTCACTCAATAATAATACCAGACCTTGAAACAATCCAAAACATTTTTTTAATATTTTTAAAGATTTTTTAAGTAACAATTATAAAAAAACGAATTTAAAAGGCTCATTCTAGTAAGTAAAAAAACACTTTTAAACTTGAATCTGTTATTTTTTTTTTGTTTTTAAAATTCGCTTCTAAGTATATAGCAGTGATAATGTAAACACAAAAGATGATTTCATAACATTGTAATATCGTTGAATTGTAAATACCGTAATAAAAGCAATAAAAAGTATTGTGGTAAAATATGCTAGAAGCATTTTTTTAAATTAATAAAATTAGAGAAAAAATACACGGAAATACAATGAATGCCACTGA
>JAPMOR010014970.1:0-52809 GCA_026543865.1 Argiope aurantia | reverse complement strand
TTTGTTTATGCTTATAGTTTTAAGTATATCGTTTTATAAAAAGTTTTTTTTAAACCTGTTTTCGACCGATTATTTTAGACGATTCATTTTATTTTCTTGGTGTTTGATGCATTTAAAATGAAACATTGTTAATTAATCGATCTGGTCATGATTAATCTGAGAAAATTTTGTTGACAAATTCTTGAGATATTACGTAAATTAAGAAAAATATTCTTTAGTGCCCACAAAGTTTAAACGCTCAGTGACTCTGTTTTCAGTAATCATATTACAAAAAAAAAATACTTTGTTTCAGTAAAAATTATTATTATATTAATTTCAGATTAATCCTTTCCACTTTAATTTAAAGTATAAATTCTACGGGAGCTAACAGAAAATTAGAGAGATACATATTACGTTATGACTGAAGCCCTTTATAATATTATGAGTGAATTATATGATTATCAAAATTTGAAGTTTTAAAATATTTTGATGAAGAAGCTATTAAAGTAGGAATTGCATAAAATATTTAATTATTAAAATTTTAACGAACATTAAGATTGGCGAACCGGCTGGTCGCCAAAGGCGGCTAGTAATAAATATAATTCAAATTCTATTCTTCTAAATATAATTCTGTTCTTTCAAAAAATGAATAGTTGCTTTTTTTTGCAAACGATAATATATTTAAAAATAAAATACTTCTTTCAGCATTGATTCTAAACTGAAAATTTCTGGAAAATGTTAAGATTTTTTAAAATTAATTATTTCCATTAGCATCGATTATAAATTAATTGCGTCACAAAATATTTTATATTACCTTCTTTTATTTTAATATCGTTTGTCATCGCAAGATTCATTTTATATAGATTTCAATTATTTAAGATTAAATCATGTATTCAACTTCAGTTAAAAATCTCCATAAATTTTATGAGCACACAGATTCTCAAGCTGAAAGTGGGATTTTCTATTCTCTAAACAATCCTCAAAATTAATTATAATTTTACGGATACGTTTGCAATTTCTCGTCTTGTATTACTTTTCTCCTTCTCGCACAAACGCCATTAAATTTCGAATGTGCCACTCCAGAAGTCTGAAATTTAATTAAAATTTTCACAATGAATCTCAAGTTTATTCAAAGTGTAGCAAAGTTTCATGTACGATTTAAAATTAGTTAATGGCAACCTCAAAGTTCTTGGTAATTCATTTATCTTCAACTCAGTCTGTGGTCGTTCATTTCGTCGAACAGGGATAATTAACTGCAAGTTAATGACTGTGCAAATTATCAAAATTAAGATTTTTTTTTAACGCCACAATCACTGAATCGAATTTCATTATTCCAAGAAACAGATATTTTGCTTCGCATTTTCATTGATTTCTGAAATCTGTAATTTCTAATGACATCTCTTTCATTTCAACAAAAAAGTAGGAATTCCTTTAAAAAAACTGCAATATTTTAAAAAAAATGAAATTATATTACTTTTCATTTTTTTTAAATCTGCAAATGAAAATGAGAATAAATAAAAATTCGGTTTTTTTTTTGTTTCAGTATAGATATAATTAAATTTTTATGAAAAATTATCGTCTGAATGTCAATTCCTGAAACTATTTTTTTGTTGTTATTTATAACAGTTATTACATTTTTTTTTGCAAGTTTATTTATTACGGAGGACGAAAATTTAAGAATAAATTGTGAGATATTCACAGAATTTATTTTAAAAGAAACAATTTTAACGCATATAACTTTATTCAGGAAGTTATTCATAAAAATAATATAAATTATGTATCTCGAACATAATGCTTTTCATTTCTCTTTGTCTTTCTTACAATCTTATAATTGTAGATTTTTGTATTTATGTTGTGATAAAAAGTAATTTTGCCACTTTTTATGCAAATAATTTTTAAGATTTTTATTAGATAAAAGATGTCATAAAATTTATAACTATATGCAATTATTTATTTTTTTGTATTTTGTTCAAAGAAACAATTTGACACATAAATTTGCAAGTTATTTATTAAAAAAATTAATACAAATTATTTATTTTAAACACAATGTTTTTCATCTCCCAAAGCTAATCAAAACTCCCGATTTTTAGCTACATTGCATTGTTCAAATTTAGTTGCACCTAATGCTAAGAAATTTTAATAATGTGCAATATATAAAGTTCTTTCCTTGATTTTCTGTTATGGTTTCACATTATGCTCAGTTTTGTTCTTAGATTATTTGCATGCTATTAAATTTGCTACACACTTTGCGAGTGGAAAACTTTCTTAGGAAAGGTTTTCCTGACGAACAAAGTACATACAAAATCTGATACAATTCTTCAGTTTTGGTTTTAAAATAGTTTAAATTTAATTTTTCTTTATTTTTTCCTTTTGTATCTCACAGTTTCATACGTATGATTATGTTTAGTAGCAAACAGACTGCACAAAAATGCATTTCACCATAACTCTAAAATAAATGTAAAAGATTTATAAAAAACTACATATGTAGCAGTTGCATTACTCTTATCTTCTCTTTTGGATACTAGATGGTGATGCCTGATTAGGCCATCCCATGTGTCATCCCATAGTGCATTGCGATTGTAATGAGAATGAGATGTGATACTGAACTGTGAAGCTGCGTGCATGAATGTCTTGTCTTTGTGTTAGTGTATGTTTAAGTGTGTGAATGTGATTATTAAAGAAATGTTTCCAACAACATTCGTCCTGTTGCTTCCTGCATAGATCGTAATAATCCAAATTCCACCACACTGGCGCCCAACGCGGGGCAGAATTTGTGAGGAAACGAAAGTGACGTCGTCCCGACCATCACAAGAAAAGTTTCCCGCCACCACACATACCAAATATGCTCAAGTATTTTTAAATGGGATTTCTCCTCAGATTTAAGCCATGAGTAATATTTTGTTATCAAAACTATATTAACTCTATCCTTTTCTAAATGGAGTTGCGTCTAAAATTTTATATAAATCTCACTCCGATTAATAGAAAAAAAACACCCCAAAGGATTAAATAAAGAGGAGCTCTTTGAACTCAAAGCTTCTAAAATGCGAAGACTCATCAAAATCTTGAAATTCTTTTAGTAGATTATAATGTATTCTCCATTTTAAAATCTTTTCCATGACTAATTCCATGTTTGAGATGAGTAAATCCGACTTTCACCCATTTCCTAATGTACACATTTCCTAAGCTTTTCTTTTCTAATTGCAACGAAATATTTTATTTAGTTTGCACTTTTAATGTCTATTTACAACAAAAGTAAATGTGTGCTTGTTTACGGGTGGGTGCTCTGAAAACCGGATCGTTTGGCCCAGATAGGCTTAGAGGGTAGGAGTATTTAAATAAATTTATTTAAAAATAAGCTAAATTTTGATAATTTTCGAGATAAATTCCTAAAATATCCCCTCTAACAGTTCTAGATAACATTTTCTAACCGTTTCAGAGTCCAAAAAATTACCTTCTCAATGATAAAAATTTACCTGCTATACAATTCTTTAGTCTAGATTTAATTAATTAAAAAATATTTTAAGTATATTTCATAATATTTTCATTGTTGTAGTTGTAATTGAAATCATTTTCATTGTTTTATAAAATATTTGAAGATTTGTTTTGATTTGTTTCCATTGTTCAGAGCTAAAGAAACAGCCCATTTTAATATCTATATAGTTTAGAATACAAATGAAAAGTGAAGTTACAACATCGTTAAATATAGAGATAAACCAGGCATAATAACATTATGATATTAGGCAACTAGTCGCCATTAGAAGAATTCATATGAACAGAACATATGCAAGAGTGTTAAAATAACCAAGTTGTAATGTCTGATGGATTCATGGGAATGAAGTCTTATTTAAACAATTTAACTGAAATTGAATATAACCAGTATTTTCGATGAATCAGGTAGTCGCCAAAAACTACAATTAATCAATATATTGATTTAACCAAATATTAATTAGAAGGGCACCTTCTAGTAATTAATTTTGGAAGTATTTAAAAAAATCCATAATATTTAAAATTAGGGACCATACTATACATAAAAGCAAATAGGGAAAAAAAAAAACTTCTTTAAACACACTGTTCGAGTTGTATAATAAATATGAAATAATTATTTGATTAATACATTGAAATCAAAATAAAAGCATATTCTGAGACAATGTAAACAATGAAATCAAACCACAAAGTTAATAAGATTGAATCACCAAGCAGTCATAAGAAAAACATTTATTAATTGGATTAGAGGTTTTTCGCTGAAATCGTCCAGTTAGAGCATATTGCAAGTTCTAGCAAGCTAAATAACGGATAACGACCCTTTATTTAACAAGAATCATAAGTAATTAAATATAGCCCAATAGTTCATAAAGACAGCATCATCATAAATCAACAATTAACTGATAAATCACAATAACCTGTATATTGTTAATAAGATAGTAAGTCAATAAAACGGCGGTCAGTGTAAAAATCGGTCTACTGCTAATGCTCCAAAAAAAGAGGATAAAGAATCGTGTGTATGTCTCAGCTTCTACAGCTCCCATGAAAATTTGTAGATATGTCTAGAAGAATATCGGGATCTCGGCTTCTAATTTTATCACTGATTGATTCATTAAAAGTATTCGTACGTTTGTCTTCCTTTCTATGGCTACCAGCTTTGAGAAACAATATTAAAACAGATAACTTTGTCTAAAAGCATTTTGTTTAAACTACTGTTTTTGTATTTATTTTTTACTTTGCATAGAAGACTTGCAAGAAAAGGAGACTTAATTGTCCGATTTGCAAGCAAGCATCAGATATACCAAATGCTCTGTGTCCCAAGTTTTTCATTTCGGTACACAAAGCACTTCAATATCTCGCGACGAAAACACACAGTAAACAGAATATATTTCCTTTCCTACATTTACTTGTGGATTCTCGAGAAAACAGTTTTTTGAATAGAATGTCCGAAAAGAAACGCCAAGAATTCTCAGGGTAATTTTCTCTTCTGAAATGAAAAAAAATATATATGACTTTTTTCTTTATATCGGAGGTTCAAAAAATACATACATATGTATTTCATTCCACTGGGAACATTACATAGTGCGTTTCTTTAGGTATATGTTGAAACCACGGTATAAGTAAGAGATATATTTTAGTCTTAAAATACGTAGTAGCCAATATATTTTATCTATGAATTTCAAAACTAGAAGTATTTTCTTAAAAGTAGCTTGAAGAATTTACAGATTTTCTTGAAATATTGTAAATTTAAATTCATAATTATCGAATAATAGCCGCCTTTGGTAACCAGCTAGTTCGTCAAGAATACGTTTAAATGTTTTTTTGTGGCTAAACCTAGTAAATGTCTTAACAAAGCATTCTTAAACTTCCAATTTTGATAGAAATTTAAATCATACCGTTTTAAAAATCCTGCAAAACTCTATTATGCTATCCAATTACGTAGCAGGAAAAATAGCAATGGTAAAAAATAGGTCCTCTTTAAAAATTTTACATCATTGAAGAATTTTGAAATTCTGGGATCTTAATTACAAATATAAAATTTTAGAAATTTTAATAAAAACACGTTTTAAACTAAAATTTATTCATGTAAAAATAAACCGATATTTTATATCTTGATTGTCAACAATGAAAAAAGCATACCGATGCATTATTAATAACCACAAAGAAAATGATTTTAAGTTTTATTTTAATACTGAAACTAATAACAAAGCAACTTGTCTCTCGAAAAAATTTTTGATTTTAGGATGTCTTAGAAATTACTTTTGTGCTGCACCATTTTCGAAAGTTAACGTGAAAGCCTCTCAAAATTTCGAATAAATTTTAATAAAATCTTTTAAAAATCTCTCCGTTCAGCTCAGTCTTTTAGGTACACGTGTGCCAAAATTTCTAGTTCAAATGTTTCGGTCTATACCGCACAAACTCACATACACAGCACAATAATAATTTTTTTATTAGTAGAAATTTTGGATCATGTTCAATAAATATTTTCTAAATATCTTTCATATCCACTCTGACAGATTTTTTTATAAAATTTGAAAGCTGATAGAATATCTGAGATAACTGTTGCATTTAAACATTATTGTATTTAAATCAATAGTGCATTTTCTGACGTATCAACTTTTACATATGACTGATTTCCCTAGTACCTTAATAGGTCTTTCTAAATATGAGAATTCAAGCGGAAAAATTACAACTAAACGATAGAGTAAAGTGATGATTATAAATTCATAAATACTATGTGTAGTCTTTAAACAAAACTCAAGATATATATATAAAATTTTAAAAGTGCCAACCTATAGTGTGTATACAATATCTAAAGCAGATTTGTAGATAATCTGACTTATGATATTATAAAATAGTTAATCTTTATGTAGCTTTGAAAAAATGAACTTAAAGATCTACTTTTTTTTACGTGACAATTTTTTTTCTTTTTTTTCCTTTAGCTAATATTTGCTTTTACCAATTTTGTTCCGAAATTATAAAATTTTACTTAAGATGAATTAATTCGGGATTTATTTTTAGTATTTGTTCCAGATTTATGGTTTTTATGAATTAAATAATTTAAAATATTTTATTTGCATATTTGTTGCCTTAACTAAAAGTTTTTCAATCTTTTTAATTGCATTACTATGAAAATAAGATTCATTACAACCTCAAAATTCAAATGTTGACAGTATCATCACAAATATTAGCATAGCATCTTAAGCCATTAATACATCCTTAATTCAACCTACCCTCACAAAACTTCTACAAATATATTCCTTAAATTCTCTATCGTTCCGGACAGAATTTTGTAATATAAACAATTTACAAAATGCATTTAATTTTCGTGTAATCTTAACTTACAACCTACGACATCTAGTCAGTTAGGATAAACAGCTTGTTCTGGTGCAACTAATGCAGTTAATGGATGTACTACATTAATTAATCTAATTAATGGAAACCGGATTCCACTTTATCAATACATGTTTTGGGTCAGAATATGCAAATCACGTTCATCATTTCTGCTGGAAACTGGATACATGCAGTGAAACTTCAATTAAATATTGATTGATTCTCGTCTATTAGAGTCAAGATTGAATTCTAACATCATATCTTCATTGTTAATAAATTATTATTATATAAACAGTTAGGAATTTTATTTTTATATAAACAGTTAGGAATATTATTATTTTTTAATTATTTCATATAAACTGCTGGAAACTGGATACATGCAGTGAAATTTCAATTAAATATTGATTGTTTGATTCTTGTCTATTAGAATCAAGATTGAATTCTAACATCGTATCTTGATTGTTCATAAATTAGTTTTATATAAAAAAAGTTAGGTTATTTGATTGTATCAATGCGGAAATATTTCATATTAATAATAATTTTTTATAAATAATTCAAAATTCACTAATTAATAACATTTAATTTTTAAAAATGAGGACATTTTCAGAATAACTTTTTTTTTGTCGGCTATTTCTATGAGTGTAACACCTGATTTTATTTTCATTATGCTATTTTTTTTTAATTTTATCCTATGTATTTTCTCTTGCCTTTTTTAAAATTTTATTATTGACAACTTTATTTTTATATTCTAAATTGCTTTATAATTTTTTGTAGTAGCGTTTAGTACGCACTTTTTTCTCAATCATATTTGATAAAGTTACATTTATTTCATAAATTTTATATTTTATTAATTATTTGGCAAAATATTGTTTTGGCGCATTTAATGGTTGCCAAATAATTTTATATACCATTATATCTTAATCATCTGTAACATATTTTCAAATTTCAATATACATATAACCCTTATTATTTATAAGACTTACTCAGCTATATTTATTGCACTGTGCATTTCCTTAATTTCCACTATTTTATTTTTTCATTCAATTACATATCAAGAAAAAAACCGCAGCATATGAGCATAAGTTTTAAAAAAAGGCCACCATAACTTAATTCTGATGTTAAAAATGAGTTTTAAGATTTTTAAAATTTAAACTTGAAAAAATCTTACTAAACGCTGTATGTATACTCAAACCTGTTCAACATGGGGAAATAAGCCAAATCTTCATGCCTTTATCATTAAGAATGGAAGAAAATACAGAATGGATATTTGTAATAACAATGAAAACGATTATATTTTTACTTCAACAATAAAATATATCATTGCAAAATAAAAAATAGTTTTTAAAAATTGAATATAATTGAAAGTAAGGGCACGAAAAATAATTATAATTGAAAAAATATAACTTTTGAATTTTAAAATGATATCGAAATAGTTTTTTTTTCTGTATTATCTCCGAAAGTTCGGAAAAGCATGAAAATTTATTTAATATTTAATTAAAATTCTAATCAAAATTCCAAACAAGTGACTAGTTACAAATATTCCAAACATTTAAACATATATTTCCCAAGTACGGTAGCACTAGTTTAAATGCCCTGACTTGCAAAGCGCCAACACACACACTCGCATCCTCCTTCATTATTAGTCGAGAGACTTAATGTCATTTATGTTTAAAATATTTATACATTTCCATGCTAATAAACTTATTTTTTATTATATATATCTGTTTTCTTAGTGGCAGTTTCTTGTCATCTGTTTTATATATTTTATTATTTATTTTTCACCCATGAATGAGTGTATATATCATTCAAAATTTTTCGTCTCCACAACTCGTGCCAACATTTCTAATTTTTGGATAAGCTAATTTGGATATATATATATATATATATATATATATATATATATATATATATATAATACTTAAGAAAGCTAAAAAATGGTGATCTAGTTAGTCTGTGTGTAGTGATTTTTCTTTAATTTATGAGGTTGATAATTCTTCATAAAAATGATCCATAGAAACTCTAGTAATTGTTTAAAAGTTGACTTTAAATAATGTCAATGAATATTTTCTAAGCCCGGCATAATCGCATATTCCCAAAATATTGCTCGTTTTGTATTCAACTTCATAATCTAGAAAATATAATTAAGCATATGTTTATATACTTAAATTTTATTATTTCACTATGAGCCTCAAAGTTTTGTCTTGCTAAAAAATTTTTGAGTTGCACATTTACTTAAAACAGGCAGACAGACTCAGGGATGGATTGGATATTGATGAATTTATTCCAAAATTAAGCACAGATATATCACAATTTGAGAATAAAGATACCCTAATGTTCACCTTTTATTTTATTGAGTTTTTAAATTTCCACTTTCGCCTGCGAAATCTTTGATCATTAATCTAATAACAGCTTTTTTTTTAAATTTTTGATATAGGTCCGGTAGTAAATATATATTCCAAATTGTGCATATCTATTTTGTTGTGATTTTTAGCAATCGTGGACATTTGAGTACCAATGTGTAGGCACATACCCCCCCCCCTCCTGATTACATACTTCACTACTATGAGACATCATTATCAGTTTTCATCTTCTTATTTAACGTTGCATTTAAGTTATTATATTCAGAAAACAAAACCAATTAAAACATTTGTCTAGCTATGCTATAATAAAGGACAGAATCTTCATACCACAACATAGACTTGAACTGTATATTTCCTTAAAACAAAATTTTGATATGTTTGTTTTGTGTTCTTTTCATTTTTGGATTAGATGAAAGTGAAACAATGTATCCTTGGTAAATTGCCAAAACCACAGCAATATTGTTATACCTATGAAACATATGCTATGTATTTTTTATTTAACCAACTACACACGTCATATTTCTTAATTTTTTATATTACTTTTCAGAAATTAAATTTATTCTTCATTGAACAGCTCTCTGAGTAGTAAAAAACAAATATTAGACAATTAAAAGTAGTGAATGTTTACTGCCTAATTGGTTATTCAGACAAAAAAAGAAATGTAGCAAATTTATCTTAAGAACAATTAGAAATCACATACGTTTCAAAAAACATTATTATAGAAAATTTCTCAAATTATGAATGTATAAATGTGATTTTTTAATAAATTCTGAAAAACCGTTGGTATTTTTGATCTTTTGCGATACTTAAAATAAATATTTAGTTTAAATTCTTAAAGTTTGACAGAAATATTCAAATTATACTTATTTACAAATTCAGGCATCTAAAAAAATATTACACTTTGTATTTTTAAATAAAATTGCGTAAAAAAAGAAAACCTAAATATCAAAAAATATATGCATGTGATTAATGTTAGAAGGCACGAACCTAAAACAATAGAACCGTTAAGTATTTCACAGACTGAAGAATTTAAATTATCGAGTCTAAACTCCTCCATCAAAAAACAACAAAAAGGACAATGGAATCATTAAGAAAAACGAATGAAACTGCTTTCGATATTGCAGAAACGTACCAAAATTCGACACTTTTCGTGATAGTTTTCCGATTCAGATTAATAATTGCTGTCTGCTTTAACTTTGCAAAACTAAATGGAAAATATTTGTTTTACAGAACTCATTGTAGAATTCTTCTCAAAGAGAAAAGGGCGTGTTTTTCATTTTATTTTTCACATGGATTTTATAAAAAGAATTTGGTTTGTGAGAGATATTCATATATTGGGTAAACAGATGGTTTGTTGTTTTTGATAATTTATCGTTTGATTTTATATTATGATTGCAATAGTCACGTGTCGTTAATTGCCTATTGCAGTTCTAAAATAAGTGCTTTTAGTAAATTCATGCAAATTTTGATTAAAAATTCAAAAAATTGTATTCTCAAGATTATGTTTGGAAGAATATGTTTGCTTAAAAAATTTGTAGAAGGAATTTGTTTTCTGTGGCTCTTTTGTTGGCTTTAGCAGATGTATACTGCACATAATTCATTTTTCTCTATTACTCTACAGCTGGATTAGTTATCCGATATGTTTCTAAGCTGATTTTTAAAAATATTATACAATGTTTTTATTAGAAAGATAATTTATAATTGTATATCAGTTTGATATTGTTTTTGATTATTTAGTCAATGGAATCTATTAATATGCGTAGGCAGGAGTTAAAATGCTGTATCAGGAATATAGCAAAAATAACTGGTAATTTCTTTTTTCGAAATTAAATACAATGATCAGGAAATGCCATCCAAATAATGCTCAATAACTATCATATGAATATTATTCCTAACAATATATTCAATGGAATAAGAATAAATTAATTTGCCATTATTTTTTTATCAAACAAGCATTTAAAAAGATTCATATCGGATTCGAAGTAAAACGAAAAAACTGTTAATTGAAATCATTGTACATTTTTCTCCGATTTTCAAAATTGAATCATAGATGGATTTTAAAATATAGTACCAATTTTTCCATGATAATTTCGAAATATGAGAAGACATAATTACAGTTTCTGATATAAAACTAAATATTTAAAAACTGTGCAAATATAAAACAATGAACTGTTATTTCCTTTCATAAATCTATTAAATATTTTGCTGTCACAAAAATGGATCAAAATGGTGCAAACAACAAAATAATTTAAGGTTTACAAAATTCGACTTTCTTTGAAATATACAGAAATAAATTTGAAAAAAAAAACTAATATAATGAATATATGTTCATGACCATATCGTAACATACATTTTAAAATATTTTTCACTCACTTAAAGCAATGGAACAAACAAAAGTGTTTTTCATATGATGTTTAGTATTATGAATTTTAATTTTGATTGAAACATATCAAACGAATATACAATATTTAAAGCAGTTGTAATTACAAGTAATATAACACATTCATTTCATATTACCATCATCTTGAAATTATTTTCCTAAATTTCTTCAGTACGAAATTTTTAATGGAATTTTTTTAATAGAAATTTACTTTTGGCGCACTGTTTTTTTTTTTTTTTTTTTTTGTGAAAATTAGCATTTAATAAATTGCCTTTATTATTTTACATTAAGATTGGATTAAGTACTCAAAGAGAATTTTATGCTGCATATTTTTTTTAATATTGCACAATTGTTTTTATTATGAAAGTAAATTATAATTTTATTTTGGTTCGAATAAATTCGAAATAAGTTCGAATAAATTCAGAATCTATTGAAATGTATCAACAGGAAATAAAACTGTACCGGCAATGTAGCAATAATAAATGGTTATTTCGTTTTCTGAAATAATATATGGAGATAATAAAATGTCATTAGAATAGAGCTAATTAAGTATTATCTAAATTTAATTTTTCTCCGTGTTATATAAGCCTAGGAATAAGTGGACTATTTTTATATTATTATAAATTGATTTCTTTGGAAGTCTACTTATGCATTTTTTTCTCGCTCTTATTAGTGCTACATATTACAACAGCAATAAAATACACAAGTAATAATTTGCATTGCAACGCTAAAAAATGCTCGTTTGTATGTTAAATTGAGAACGGAATTTTTTTAAAAAAAGTATGTTAATTTCTTTCACTGTTAATCAAACAAAGATTTTAAAAAGCTCTTCATTGTTTATAAAAATAATATCTTTGAATGGTAATTTTTTCATAAAATAATAAAATTACAACCATACATTCAAATATTAAACACAAAAAAAATTTTTGCTTATAAAATAAATTTTTTTAAGACTATAAGTCTAAAAATGCATCAATAATAATATCAGCTTTTATGCCATTGAAATATTTCAAAACCATTAAAAAAATTCCATCAATAAAGGAGAATTATTTATCTTCCATTTAAAAAGAGAGATTAAAAAAGCATTATGAATTCTTTATTGTAATTCACAAAGTAATCACAGGATGGTAAGAATTTGAATACAACAGACATAAAAATTCGCTTACTTTTCTGGTTGAGAATCGATAAAAGTAAAGAATATTGTCTCGAATTCTTATATTCATCTTCTTTCCCTACATTTCATTAACATTCGGTAATATAAACTTCTTGCAATTTTAAGTAGAAGCGCTTTTTTATCCTATTTAAAGATAACTTGTTTTCTTTATTTAAAACAGATAATGTCCTTCTTTCAGTAAAAAGAGCTCTTTTAAAATATATTTTCAGATACAACAATTTAAAAATGAATGCTGAGTTTTATGGAATGCGACAAGAAGTTTAATTGAATGCGAAAACAATGTTTGCGTTTAACGAAAAGTCATTAATGGTTCTAAATTTGGTTAATTTTGTTTCTATTTTTTTATTAACTATTCATTTCTAATGTTATTTCTTGATTCTCTGTTCATACAGAAATTTTTAAAATACATTATTTTAAAAAACTTTTCATGGAATCTTCTCTTTTTAATAAAGATTTCCGATTTTATCGTATTTTAGGAATTTGGTTAATGACATAATTAGGGAAAATAAAGAAATATACTCAACTGAAAAGAATCTGAGTTTAACTTTTCTATATTCCGTTTTCAGACATATTGATTTTTGAAGGAAGGATGTAGTGAATATTACAGATTAGTTTAATAAAGAAAGCAGTTATTTACGACGACATTGGTATAGAATGATTAAAAATTACCTAGGATTACTAAAAAACTTAAAATAGGCAGTTTTCCCCTTTGTGAACACAGCAAAGAAGATGTCAAATTCAGAAACTCAAGCAACGTAATTGATAGAATAAAATTTTGTTCAATATAATGCATCCGTAGCAGCTGAGAAGAACACCTCACAAAAAGAGAAGTAAATTCTTTAGTAAAAGGGGAAGAAATTAGCTTTCAGTTCCAAAGGATTTAAAGTAATTTTTGTTCTATATTTTGAGAAAATTTTACACAAAAATGATAAAATCATCGAAGCGGATATTTTGCATTATATGGAAAAATTTTCGTATATGGTCATTTCAGATTTTTTTTCTCTCAATCAGTTTCGACAAAAATTCAATATTTTATTAAAAAATGTTGATATTTCTCTTACTAAGCCACAAAGAAAACATATTATAATAATCATGCTAAATGACGTAGGAAACCAATTAGTTTATTTACTTTTTGTAACATTTATATTAGTTTTTGATTGAAATTAACAGTATTTTGTACTTAATTTCATTTATATTTTTCTAAATAAATAAAAAAAGATAACTCAATGAGAGTAATTTTTGTCTTCATTAAGACCACGATAAAAGGGGAATTCGGACAGAAATATGCATTTTCTAGTGCTATCTCTGTCATCTGACATTAGAGGATGTCAGATGATTAATATGAATTAGATAGTTCTATCTATTATTATGACACTATTTCAAAGTAGTAATTTCATGCAACAAAACTACCAAAAATATAAAAATATGAAAAAAGGGTATATCGTAAAAACAAAATTTGACAAAATTCCCTTTTCTCAGGAATACGGAGGGGTGGGATTTCTCCATTTTTTGCAATATTTATGAATAAAAGTTTTGACAAAATCAGATATGAAATTAAGACGGAAGAATGAGCTTAAAAAACAAGATTCAAAAAGTTACTAATAATGCAAGAGTTGAATTCCAATCACAATCTGAATGTTTAAATAGCTTTCACAAAAGCACATGAAAAGCAAAAACATCTCTAATTTAATTAAAACGCAGTCAATTCTTGGACAGCAAATCGTTCATCGAATATAGCTATTTTTAAACTATAATAAACATTTTAATTTCAATTCACATTACATTTTATTGACTAGAAAATAAATATTTATTTATATTAAAAATGCCAATGAAAATGTAGTTATTCATAAATTTCCCTTCATCAAAGGTATATTATATTGGTTATTGAGCTTCAGTTTTTTGCATAAACCAATAACTTCTGTGTTTTTTCAATGCGAGTTAATAGCATACGTACCTGCAGAACTGCACTTTAAATGTGGCAAGTGATAGTCTGTCTTCAATTGTGGAAATCCACCAAGGATCTATTGTCAGATCAGAAAGGAATCTATTATTATCAATTATGGAAGGTCGCGAAGGCGTCTATTATCTTTGATCACGAAAGACTATCAAGGAATCGACTGTCTTCAATCATGAAAGACTATCAAGGAATCGACTGTCTTCAATCATGAAAGACTATCAAGGAATCGACTGTCTTCAATCATGAAAGACTATCAAGGAATCTGTCTTCAATCATGAAAAACTATCAAGGAATTTATCTTCAATCATGAAAGACTATTAAAAAAATCTTTCTTCAATCATGAAGGACTATCAATGAATCGACTGTCTTCAATCATGAAAGACTAACAAGGAATCTACTGTCTTCAATCATGAAAGACTAACAAGGAATTTACTGTCTTTAATCATGGAATACTACCAATGTATTTATTGGCTTCGATCATGGAAGACCATCAATAATTCTCCATGGACACAACCATTTTTTTAAATTCTGCTCTAATACCGACAAAACACATGGACAAGATCATAGACATATAGATAAAAACCCTAAAAAACCAAATTTGCATATTATTCTAAAACGAAATACTTTGTCGAAACCCACCAAAATTGCAGAATAATATACCATAACCACCAAATGATGGTCAGGCACAGACTAGTTCCCTCACCCTCAATCGCTTTAGTCATTTTTTTTTTTTTTTTTTACTTGGCAACACGGTTGTCAGGATATAGAAGATTCTGAATGTAGTTTGAGAATGAAAGTAAAACTGTCTTCATTTTATTCATAAAATTTCGAAATAATATTATATAAAATTTTTTAATTCCATTTACTTTTAACGGTCTGACAAATCTCAGCACAAGAACTTCGTTTCCACTTAGTGTTTGAGAAAATAGGACGTATTGATGAGAGTGCAACTTTCGAACAATAGGACCCTGTTTCAGAACTCGATTCCGCTAAATATCCCTTGCTTTTGAATGGAAGTTTGAAAGATAAATACTAATTCATTAGTCATCTCCGTTTCCTAATTTGTTTCATCACTAATAGGTTATCCAAAAATCTTCGTGCTCTTTCAAAATAACATTTTACATTAAATGAACTCGAGCATATTCATTTTAACATTTTCTACGAAGTTCGAGATATTAAATAGAAAGCATCTTAAGGAAGATTCGCTTGATTACAAATAATATCCACTCGAATCGAGATCAGATTGTTAATTTCTAAGCCACTTGAGAACTGACCTATAGTTCCTTCTAAAAAATACTTTACATGATGTACATATTGCAGTGTTTTCTTCAATAAATATAATGTATAAAAATTTCGAAATCTAAATTTTTTATACATTGCCCCAGTCCTACCAGTGTATTTAATAAAATATTCCTGATACACCCACAATTTCAGAAAAAAATCTATAATTCTGAGCATAAAACTGAGTTGTGAATCAGAATTGTAGAGGATTTTGAAATATTTCAGTGGCCGCCTAGAAGAAGATCCACAGTTAATATTAATCAATAATTGTTATGTTTAAAATTTACGTTTATACATTGCCTTGTCTTACCAATTACATTTAATAAAATATTCCTGATACCCCCATTTTCAACAAAAAAATATTCTATTGTTTTGAGTCTAAAATTAAATGAATTATGAAGTTGGAAAATCGCAACAGTAGACGAGTTTTGAATTTTTCAATGGCCTATTACAGAAAATTCCACATTGCATTTTTTCCGATTTGACCATTGACTACATTAAAATAACTTAATTCAAAGTATCGTATTTTAATCTGCTTTTATTATCCTATATATCTGCTAATTTAAAGAGTGGAATATTTTTTATGAAAATGTTGTGTTCAATATGATTAATAGGAACAATTGAATATATAAAACTACGATTTCTCGGTCTTTTAAGCGAGCATTTATTAACTGAAACAATAAAAAAATACAACTTTTTATATCATTAAAAAATTTCTCACCGGAAGTACATAGTATATACTAATGATTAGAAATTGCCAATCAGGTCACAATTATAGCAGGCGCTAGTATGCAATAATCGCAATATCTTCCCGTTCATGCCAAACCGTACTTTTTATTGTATGCATTATTTATCTTGTAAAATATACTTTTAAAAGTATGATAGTATTTCTTACAACTTCAAAATAGCCTTTCTTACAACTCCAAATTAGTAATAACAATATTTTATGACCTTTAGTACAACACTTTTCAATATTGAGGATTGATCTCTCTTCCATTTTCCAATTTCGCGAATGGCTTTTTCATTCGACAGAAACACAAGTTGAAATACAATTGCGTAGAGAATACCTTATATAAATGCTGCCTCCAAAATTTCTCTTGAAATATATTGGCAAGAAAAATTTTATGCTTATATCAATCTCTCAAGAGATCAAAGCCACAACTTCCAATGTGCAAATATTTTCTGTAGCTGCGAATATTCCTTTCAAATTTGAAATACCTTCCTTATTCATCCTTAATATATATATATATATATATATATATATATATATATATATATATATAATATACTATCTGAAAAGTATAGTCCTCATATTATTGACTGACACCATACAAATGTAAAAAAAGGTTCCGTTCTTTTGCGTTAAAGTCATACCATCAAATGATATATCCTCAGAGTTTTCCCTTCATCAAATAAAAAAAAATATTTCAAAAAGTATTTCCAGGCGAATAACTTTTTTAGAATATTTTTTCTGTCTTCAAACAGAATATTGATTGATGTTTTGTAACAGGATTCATGCAGGTTATAAAAATTGTTCAATCATATTTATTTCTTCTATTTTAAAAATTTAAATGGGTATTTTTTTAAAAAATAATGTAGCGAATTAAAAATTATTATGTGAGAATATGATGTGGTCTTGGTTTGGAGCTTCTGAAGCCTCAAAATGCCCTAGCAGAAAATTGGTATTTTATCACTTTTGGGGCACCACTTTTACGCTTTCGGGGTTATTAGAAAATGATAAACAAGATTATCGGCAACAAAAAGTTACAACTTGGCGCGAATGTCAACCGTGTACCCGATTCTCCTGTCTGGTCAATAACAGGCAGGGTGGTAAGAAGTCATAATCATTTTTTCTAGCTGGCAAAAAAGTATTGGAGAACTTGTGATTTTGAGATGGAAAAAAACCATCGCTTTTCTAAAAGGTGACGGTTGCGAAGTATACTAAGTAATCTAAACCAGTTTAAACCGCATTTTCAATAAAAAAAACAACCTCGATTGATTTTGTGATAATCAAAAACCATCGCTCTTCTAAATGTTGGTGATTGTGAAATATTAGTCATGTGAAAACATGTTTTTCCTTTGGATTGATGCCACGTGAATTTAAAAACAATAATATTCCCACATGAAAACCTGTAATTTGCGATAAATTTCAATTTAATCTTTTTGAAATCAGCAAAATAGAATGTTCACCTTATCCTAATACGATAGACAGAATCCAATCATTGCTGGTTCTGGTATCTTAGAAGGTGTTAGAAGGACTTACAGTCATTTCTTTCTTTGATTAAAACCTATTTCTGTGTTCTAGAAAATTTTCTAAATATAAACGTATGTATTCAAAAAATAAATGTCTTCCAATCTGATGTACTATTACAAGATTTTAGGAAACAAATGTAACTTTTCCAGAATAATAATTCTATTTATTTTAACTGTATTCTTCGTTTATTAAATGGGAAGCTTCTGATCGCCTAAAACTGCCCGAATCATCATTACACGGACGAAACTAAAGATAACTGAAGAAATGAAACTATTTCATTTGCATGCATTAATTTAATATATTAATTAAAATCAATACATTTTTAATGATTACCAAGGGTAGTCACTTCCCAACTTTCTCGTATATGTACTCAATATAATGTGCATTGTGTGTAGCAAAATAAATCTAATACAATTTTTAATATTCTGTGTTTAATTAATCATAGTTAAATTTTGTTAAATATCTGTAAATATATTATAAACCTTGCCCTGGACTTAATTTTAACTTGTTCCCAGCGTTTTTGAATTATCATGCTGAGCTACCGAAGGACATGTAATGTGTATGCTATTAATTCTGTCCAGAATCTCCAAAAAACATACCAAAATTTATATACTTAGCTCTTTCTATTTTCGAGTTATTTTATTTATTCTCAGACGTCAAAAAATTTCAAACTTATCTTCAATTTTTGCGTTATGGTCACATATCAATTTCATTTCTCCAGCTCACTGTTTCCTCAGAAATAGTTGCTAAAGACTTAATTTTTATAATTAAAAAAATAACTTTATATTAGTTATTTTAATTTGTAATTGTTTCATGATTTCATTAAGATTATTTATTTATAAAAGATTAATATATAATGATCTTATTCAAAAAAAATTATTTAATGCAAGAAGTCATGCACCCATAATTCAAAACTTCTTCCAAGAAATTCAGCGTCACTCGGAAAAGGCCAATAACTTTAAAAATATAACTGTGCTTACTTCCTTTAATGGTGATATTTAGTCACTAGATCGAAAAACAGATATTGGGAAAGTAAGCTATTCGGAGATTATCTTATCAAGTGAGCTTTTTATAGAGCACATTTTTTTTCAACTTTTTTTAGAAAATTGAAATTCAAGATTACAGATACTGAAATATTTTCTTTTCAGAAATGATTTTTTTTTATCATATTTAATGCTTTTAACAAAACTTGGGATTTATGAGGTATGCATTCACAGTATTTTCAAAAGATTTTGATATTCACAAGAAAGAGATAATGATTCGTGGTATACTTTTAATCAATGTTTTCTTAAATATTTTTTATTGTGGGTATTCTTTGTTTCTTGCAGTGCTAGAAATAAACTTTAAATTGTGTTGTAAAATAATCAGATATGTAAGTGACATTTGTTGGTCAAGCGATTGACAAAACTGTCTGGGAATACATAATAATATAATTATATAAATAAATTTGATATGATTTAGGTTATGAACTTGCTTTAATTAATGATTTATGTAATTCCTTTTATATATTAAAATAATTAGGGAAACCAAAGAATCAGCTTCTCCTTCCCAACTTCTGCTTATTTCTAAAACTTTTAAATTCTATTAAAATCATACTCATTGACATATTTTGATGGTCTCCCATCTCTTATTAACCCTTAATTCTGTGAGAAATAAAAAAAAGATTCTTCATTATATGATTTTTAATATAGAGGAAAAACTCGCAATAAACTCTGCCACCAATCACTGAATGTTCCTTGTTTATACAGCTTAGTGTCATTGTCAGAGGAATTAAGTTTAATAAAGATAATAGTAATGGAAAGTAATTTTGACACAGATAAGTGGACAATATATACAAAGAAAAATATGATTAATCTTTCTTTCAAGTATTGGACCATTTGTCGATTCTATTCTAATAAACCTCATGAGTAAAAGAAAAAAGATTATATTAAAGATTCCCACACCTCATAATCACCGCTTCCAACTCCGATGGATTTATTCTTGTGTAAATACAAGAACGGTCTTACATAGCTTACAGTCCAAGGCATGGTGCAATCAAAAAATGAGAATATCGATAAAAAGAAAATCCCCTCAGATTTTAATAAATACCATCAGGGACTTTTGGAATTTTGTCTGCCGATATTGAAGTGTCGGTCAATTACTAACATTTTTCAAAAATTTTAAAAATTCTTGATTTTTGTAAGAAATGAAAATTGCTAAAGAAATATTAAAGTTAAGAAATATTGATACATATTTATTAAGTTGATGTTTATAGATAAATATGTATACATTTTGGCACATCATATTCTCTTTAGAAAGTGACAGATGTTTTCGCATTATATGAAGTATGGAAACTACTTGTGAGTGTAAAAATTTATTGTTATCTGTAACAAAATTTATTACGGAAAACAATGGCTTATTCTACAGACATTAACAAACACAAGTAATAAGACAAATCCGCTACACACACAAGACAGCACTTGTAACAATCAGCAATACATTAGCAAACGGCATATCATTAAGTCGAAACGGATTAATTAGGATGAACAATATAAAGCGAAATTTTAATCAATTCTTTCGCTTCATCTCTTGAAATGTATATAAATTATCTAACAGAGCACAGGACATCCTTAGAAAATTGCTGAATTTTGCGAGTCCCGATTCAGATATTATCATAATTCTTGTATTTTCTATAATCTTCTTTTTTGTCGTCAAACCCGAGAATTATTAACCGGTTATCTAATTAGCACCTATTAAAGTATCTGTAAAATTGTTTTTCTCAATATGAGACTAAACGAAGAAAAGCATGAGAAGCAAATTAAATGGACCGGAGTTTGAAAGATTAATTAGGTCCGATTTTGTTCTATATAACCTATGAATATACATTTGAAAAACGCAATTCTTATTTACAGTACTTTCTCTTATCTTTTCGCAAATGATGAAAAATTCAAAAGTAGATATTCATCTTAGAAAGTGAATAAAAGAACAGCCCTAGAAAGAAGATATTCAAACATAAATTCTCCACCAATAGAAGTCGTTTGATCAAACCACTACCCGAATGCGATGAACCTGTATTTTGCAAGCTATGTTTTTGATTCCCTACAGAGCAGCTTTGGTACCCCAGTTCCTCAAGCAAAAGTGCGAAAACATTGCATGCTGAAAGGTACCTGTCTTCATTCAAGTGGGATTTGGAAAATTCAATATGCAATGAGTTGTAGGAGAGCTGATTTATTTTATTTGCAAATGTATTCATTGAGTTTGCTTTTGTATTTTAGAGTGAGATACGCAAATACAATTTTGATTCAAAACTGTTCCAGTATTTTTTAAAAATGACTCGAAAGAATTTTTGGGTTCAATAAGAATAAAATCCAAAAATATAATGTCTATACGTTCTGCAGTGAGTTTAATTTACTGAGTACACACTATTTACTAAATATTGAGTGATGTTTTTATGAATTTTATCAGATTAAGCCCCCTTGTAAATATTTATGCAAATATCAAAACAAAAATTATTTTCTTGGTTTTATAAGAGAAAAAATTCCATGAATAATATATTATGTGTTTCAATTTTACAATTTCAAGAAATATTTAGAATTTATTTTGTGTGTAATTTTTTTAGTAAAAGTTAAAATTGTGTCAAGAATATATTTCTGTTTATCGTCAGTGAGTAAATAATTGCGTCTAGATTACGTCTTTAACAATTATAAAGGGTTTATCAAAATTAATGCAAAATTTGAATTTGCCATCAAGTGTTTGTAACCCTATTAAAAGGGGAAAAAAAAACATTTGATAAATGATATTTTAGGGTTAGTAAAAATGAATCGTTACATGATAGCACAACATGTTGAGAGAAGATTTGAATTCAATGATAAACAGTTTTTTGCCTATAAATTGTTATATTTTTATTGAATAGTAAAGTACACAAGTTAGGGTTATGTATGAAATAATACATAAGGCAACTGGACTACACGGATTTGTTGGCACATACTCACTCTTTCATCGAAATTTTCCATGACCATTTTTCATAAAAATGGCTGAATTTAAATAAAGCGTTGAATTTCATCCTTAAGTGCACGGTCTACGGACTTGTTTGAATAGACCTTTGTCTTCAAAAAACTCTATAAAAAGAAATCCAATCGTGTTAAATCATACGCTCCAGGGAATATATCTGCCGGCCACAGTTCGATAATTTGAGAATTGTCTAATTCTCAAATTATCGAACTGTGGCCGACAGATATTCATTATTTTTGAAATATTGTTCAACAATGAAAACACGTTGTTCTATTAGTGTAACGTCCCATTTTTACTAACCTTAAATTATCGGCTGTGAAATGGGTTTTTTAATAGGTTTGCCAACTTGTACTGCACAAATGGTAGAAAATTCAAATCTTGCGATAATTTTGGGACACACTTTTTAAAAAAAATCCTTGGAAAAATCACTTATAAAGGTGGCTTAAATCATCAAAAATTATGTGCTTCCTTTGATTAAATAGTAGTTTTTAAGGATTTTATAATTTAATGATTTTTTTAATCCTTTGCTTTGAATAATCTACTACGACAGTAATAGCCAATTATTTACATAGTTTATCATAGTTAACATTATCCATATCCTGGATAAATTCTCAACCATAAAAAAACGATTTTCTTCCTTCTTTTATACCTGTTTTTTTTTTTCATCTTCAAAGAAAACATGTAATCCACAGGCGATGAATCTCAAAAACATAAAGAACAATGACAGATTTTGCGGATGCATCTCTAGAGAGGTCTCAGTCACAAAGCTGACATCTCAATGCTCTTTGTTCTTGCCGAAAATTTCAGAAGAACGAAAGCACAATATCTTCCAAATCAGTTGATTGGTGTACATTCCTCTGGGGCGTTACTCGATGGCAGAAATTTATGGAAGAAAGAAAATCGTTAAACAAATGAGAAGTTTTCCTGGATGGGAGGATTATCATGATAAAATATGGATATCAACAATTAGCTTATGCTTAATAAGAGTAACTAGGAAATCTATTTTTTAACATTAATTACGATAATTAATTAATTATTTATGAAAAGGGGAGATCTCATTTATCATTTTCTCGATTCATTGATTTACCTAAGAATCAAATGCAATTAAACATGGAATTTCTAACATTTCACAAAGGAAGAGCAGGTAATGCAATTAGAGTTAATGAAAATCCTGATTTCAAAATGTTTCCAAAACAGTCACATTTGTAAACTGATTTTTTTTTGAATAATTCAATGTACAAAGTTGAAATTATTTCGACGCTCTATAATTAATTTTAGAACATTAAAATCTCTGGTATTGACGAGGTAATTTTGTCGACAGTCCTTTTCTGCTCTTGTATTCGATATTATTTTTAATTTTTAAAGAGCTTTTTCTCACTTTAAACAGCAAATAGCATATAATTTAATTAGTGTAGGATCATTTTAAAATGATTTAACAATTTTAGATTTGAAATATATCATTTTACAAAGGCTGCGGTTTTCTTACGATTTTAACCATTTTGGATGGAAAAGGAAATAAGATTTTATGGATTAAGCAATTAAATATAAAAGCCAAACGATATTTTAATCGTCACAATAGTATAAAAGAATAAACTGTAGCCAATGATTTTATATGGATTTATCATTTTATATTTCGATGCTCGAGCAATTTTGTTGTTATTCATTATTATCTACAGGTCTAATTTATATTATGCTATAATTTGTTATTTAATAAATAATATTTTAATATTTAAATGCTTAGTGATTTATAATAAAAATAAATAAATCCTTTATCTAAAAGGCATTATAATTTTATTTCATACTACTCAGTAAATTTTCTATAATCATAAATAGATTTTCAATCCTTATACAAATATATTTTGCTCTTTTAGTCAGAAATCACATACTTAAATTCCAGAAATTTCTATCGATGATTTTATCTATAAAACTGTCCGCCTCAAAGGAAACATTTTTATATTTGAGACTATTCTTCAAATTAATTAAATTTTAAGGGCATTCTTGCAAAATTCTCAGTTATAATGCGTTTCCATGTATGCAGAAATATAATTAAATTCCGAATCTGTCTCTCCTACAGATAGAAATTTAATTAACATTTTCACAATGATTTCCAAGTTGATTGAATGTGACATTAAGATATTTAATGATAGTTTTGAAATTTTTCGTGATCAATTTATCCTTAAACAGTCTGAAGTCGTTTATTCTATTGACCTGACACTGTTAATTTTAATTTAAAGCACAAACAAATAATTATACTTCAAGTCAAATTACACTTAATTTCAGACTATAGCAGCTTACTTTGTTATCACTCATTCTCCAGTAGAATCGAAATTTACTTACGCAGAATTTATTTTCGTCTCTTAATAAACAAAAATATTACCCAGTTCCATAAAAATATTCTTCCAATCGTAATATCATTCCAATTCAGATACATCAGAATACTGGAACGCCCAAATTTCTGTTTCTAAGACAAGAAAAATATCCTGCCGCCTTCAAACACTTGGCGAACACCCTGTGTTCTTAAGAGATTTATATACAAAATCGATTACATTTATCATTATTTTAATTAAATGTATGTTCTACATTGTATTCCTTTGAGTGATCTTAAAATGAAAACACCTCCCTGTTCCAGAAACGCATTTTGGTGAGTGTCTTCATTAAACAAAGCCTGTTAAATGCATATTCAATCAATAGTAATTAACATGGGGGATTGATAGCCAAGCATCTTGGGAAATCATCATAATTTTCTTGAATGGACTTTCGAGACTTTCAAAATTCAGTATTCATAGTTAATTAAATAAGGCATTTAACTCACGATTATAAGATCAATTGGAATACAAAAGAAACAAAAATATTTGATTAATTTTAAAAATGCTATTGAACATTAGAATAATTATAAACAGGGAATTAATGAAATATAATTAATCAGACTCAATTATATATTCATTTTTTCGTATTTTTAGTTTTAGAGAAAACTTATAGAAATATAAAACTTCCATTCATGTTTTCCCGGCTTGAAATATAAATTATAAATAAGTTAATATTTGTCATCAGATACAAGTAAAAATATGGCAGATTTACAAAAAACAGACAGACAATACTGGCAATACCAGTTTCTGTATTTTTGCTCTTTGATGTATCGTAATTCACTATGTTAAATGTTATATATCAAAAGTACTATTTAGATAAATTCAGCTTTTTTTTTTCCACCAATGTTTAAAATATATATTGTGTTAAATAGTTCAAGCATGATCTATGCAAGTTAGAAAACAAAGAGAAAAATTAATCTATGATTTTATAAAATGAAATTTCATTTAAAACTTAGGCAGTTCATCTTTAAATATGACCATTTTAGTATAAGTTTTAAGTATCGAAAATATTGTGATTTCCTATTTAAAATTTTTAAAAAATAATTTAAAGTTATATAACTATTTTTGAAAAATTAAGCTTAGTTTTTATTAAAAATTAAAATTACTATTTTAAAATAAATCACTTAGTGCATATCCCCAACCTATAAAGTGTGTATAAGTCAATTCTATCTTTAGGTCAAACGATCTGGCCTGCTCAATGCCACAGACACATACAGACAGAGTTGTTCGCATACATGCATATTCATCATTATTATTGATAGCGATAACTAGTAATAATAGAGTCTGTAAAAAATTTTCGATTTTAATTTCAATAGAGTGATTTTTTTTATTCAAACAACGTAAACATGATTATTTGAGTGAATTTAGAATAGTTTTCAGATTAAGAATTATATCTATCTAACAGCTTAGTAATTGCCCATTAAATCATGCTAAATAATGGACATGCTTAATATACAAATGAATTTTATATCTCACAGGTAGAATAGTTAACTATTTATGAATTTATGCTTCTCAATTCCAGATATTCAAACATAAAGCAACGGAAGGCCACAGCAATCATTAGGCAAGGTTGGGAAGTTTAATCCTTCACTCGATATCCCAGGAAAGGGCTGAATGCGACAACACTTTTCGTGACAGCTTTCCGATTCAGATTAATGATTGGAGTTGCACTTTGTCCCCCAACTTTATTTACCGAAAATATTTGCTATCTGAATATTTCTTTTGGCATAGAACTTAGAAAATACTTCTTTTGCGAATACTTTTTTTACTGAAGGTATAGGTTGTGAAATTGGTTTTCGGATTTAGTCTGTCAGATGCGTGTTAGTTGGATAGTAATTTATAAATTGATTTTAAATTATGTTTTGACGTGGGTTTCATTTTCTGGCATAGAAGAAGCAACAATTGTATTCTAATGATATTTTTATTAATCTGTTTTTAATTTATTTTATGTTATAACAAAATTCATTTTAAAATTGACATTCATATAATGATATTAAAAATAATATTAACATTCATATAAAATTTTATGTTACAGCAACATTCATTTCATACTTTTAAAAATTTATCATGCGCCTCCTTTTTTTATATTCGGCTTGATTGTGTTAGCATTTTATTAATCTATATTCTCTGTTACGATATTATAATTCTAAGCACATATTTTTAAAAAATACCATTTCCTTTTTTATATAAATTTCATTTAAATATAAAAATACTTGAAATAATTATAATTCTTTTGTATAAAATTTAAGCAAAATGTGAATTGAAAATTCTATAAATCTCACACAATAACATTGTAAGATTTCATGAATATTAATATTTAGCATCAAGTATTTGTTTAGTAAGCACATCATATTATATATCAAGTGTTATCTAAAATTATGAATTTACTGCATTGATCAAAACCTTTGTGGGAATGCTTTATTTAAAACGCTCGAGAGCAAAAAAATTGTGAAGCCTTTTTTTAAAATCAAGCAGTAATATCTTTATCCATTGTATAACAATTTGTAATTTTTAATAACTTTCAAATGTTAGATTATAATGATAAATTAAAAGAGTTATTGCAAGATTTTGTGCGTGAAACAAAAAAGTAATAAATGCATTTGAATGAATTTTAAGTTTTCCATTCTTAAAATTGCCCTATGGAGAATAACTTCTTAATATCTTCCAAACTACGCATTATATATTTTGCTAACAATTAACAAAATATAAAATAATTCTTAATAACTTCCATTTTAAAATTTCAAATTTTTCATTGATCTTAAATAGTGTAAGAAAAAAAAAATTATTCGTCAGTGCAAATATTTTTCTCATAATCTTCATTTAATACTTTCTTATGAATAAATATAGGAAAGCAACCACTTAGTATAAGTGTTAACTCTCTTACTACTGATACGGCCCAAACCGTCTGTACAAATTCTATCCTGGTAGACCAGTTTTTGTTTCAAATGAGAGGTGTAGGATGTAAAATGAGTTATCACCGAGCGTGTCCTAGTTTTGCATCCTGTATTCATCGTTTGAAAGATAAATCGTTCCTCCAGTATAGAATTTGCGCGGTCAATTGCGAATCGGTAGTGAAAAGTTTAAGCAAGTTTATATATAACATCAGATGATAAAAAAAAGAGCGGTTGCTCTGAAGAAATACAACTATTCTATTATTGTTTGTTTGTTTTGTTAAAATTTTAAACTGTGTAAAACTTAAGACAATGATAATAACTGAATAAAGAAAAATGTTGGTTTTTCTAAAACATATTGAGGATCCAGTGGCTCTAAATTTTCATAAATTACATTAACGACTGTAATTTTTCATCGCATTTAAATTGTTAGAAAAATGAAATTATTCATTTTTTTACAGAAATAATGAAAAATGATATAAAAATATTGATAACACATTTCATTTACGAATATAAATAATCTTTTTGGTCTTTGTTTCATAAAAATGACACAAAAAGAATATCAATACAGAAAATTCATTTGATTTCTATTGAATAAGATAATTAATTTAGGGATAGAAAATCAAAGCCATTAATGTCTTTCTAGAAATAACTGTGCAATAGTCATAAAAAGAGTTTCAAAAACAAAAACAGTGTTTTTAGCTTTTTTCCTGTTTAAGTATAGGGTAAAAGTAATGAACCCCTACTGGGTTCTTAAAAGTTTCTCCTTCTTATTACATTAATTTCTCCTGACATAAAAATATCATAATTTTTAGAGGACGCATATTCTCTTTTTAGTTTTCTTCCCATTTAATTATATCAGGTCTCTGTAGTTAAAAATGGAGAATGTTCTTCTTTCATTAGATATAATTCTTTAAAGTGAATTAATTTTAAGACCCAAAAACATTAAAAATGATTTCTGAGTTTCAACGATGGTTGTTAAATTTTAAAACTGGATATAAAATTTGTACTTGCCTGGTTTACTAAAAAGGCCATTAGAGACTTTTAGTTCGTCTTATTAATTTTTCCGATTAGGATTTTTACTTTCAAATATATGGAAGGATTGATATAAAACTAGATATTTTTGAAGATCGTTTCAGATTCTTTTTTCTTTAAGACAGTGACGCCAGTCTTATTTTATTAAATATATTGCTTTGACATTTACACCTTCCAATTATAAAGGTAATTATTGGTTCCTGAAGGATAGAAAGAAGTTGGCAACCTATACAAAGCCCAATGAGCAGAGATTTTTCTGTTTTCTTCGTCCGATGACAATTTTTCTGCCGATTCTTCTTTCCAAATTCGAAACTAAAGGTAGCCCGAAGGTGCTAAGTCTGGACTACAAGGGAAAATCTAGAGTGATTTAGTGGTTCCTTTCTTTATTATTTTTGTGTACCATTATATGTATCGGGTAAAAAAAATTCCTGTGGTGAGGGAAAAATAGAGTGTTTTAAAACAAAAACCTTAATTAACGTTTAAGATAAATTAAATTCAAATTATTGTATTTCCTTTTTTGTTAGTCTTTATTTTGTCATTAATTGTTATAAAATAATTTTGATAACATTTTTACCATAAAATGGTTCCACACACATATAATCGAAATTTAAGTTGTTCGAGGGATGAACTAATCAATTAACTCTTAAAATAGTAAAAGTTTTGTCATGTACTGCTCAGAAGTGTATGGAATTTAAATGCTCTACTACTTCATGAAACGATATAAAAGTGCATTTGAAAATTCTATAAAAGCCAAGAGTCTTTCTTCAAAGTTGAGTACTGATTCAAATTAAGAACATTTTTCCCAGAAGGATCATATATAGTGTTAAAACAAGGTGTTTAGCAAATAAGGCTTGAATTTAATAACAATTATAGGAAAAGTTTATTTGAAAATCATTTACAATGGAAATAGCAGGTTAAGAAACTCATTTTTTTAAAATTAAACATTTATTAAAAAGAACATGTAAAACAGATAACTTTTAATCAGTGATTTAAGAAAATTAAGAAAGGATGCATTAGATAAAATGTAAAGTTCATGTTTAATGAAAAACAAATTTATATAACACAGCATTTACTAAATTAGGTTTTCATTTTTAGTAAAGCTGATATGTCTAATATATTTAAATTTATTTATTAAACTTTCTATTTGACATGATTTAACCAATGCATGAAACGATATTAAAAGACTTTATATACTGTATATTAATAGAAATGGGAAATGAAAAATTAAACTGTATACTTGGAGCTCCTAATCTTTTAAATTATTTTGCATGAGGTTTTTAATTAAATGTTTTTTAAATGAGCTAATGTTTATGACGGCGATGAGTATTTCTAGATAGTAAATACAAAAAAAAATTATAAATTTAATTAGAAAGGTTATAAAACTATTTAATATTACATATAAATATATCAAAATCATGGTAAAATGAATAATCGATAATTATCTCTTGTGATACTGTGGTTTTGTTTATTTTTTTATATATGTATTTTTTTTCCACAGCTAAATTTAAAGAAAAACATCGTGTTGCTTTTATACTGATTTAATTAACCACTCGTTTCTTAACTTCAATCGAATAATAATTCAAAGTATTAATCAAATATAATATTTATCGAGTTTAACTAGTGATTTTGACTGTTAATATTTAGAAAAAGGAGAGAAAGGAAAATAAAATAGTAAATAAAAACGTATATTTTTTTCTTATTTGCATTCAACATAGCTTTTTTTGTTTGTGATATTCCTTAAATGGTGCAATTTATTTCAGAATCATAAACTGGATTATTAATCCTTCGTAAACGATATTTTATGATTCTTCATATTTATGCCACTGTTTCATATTTTTGCATATATGCATTTTTGAATTTTTTAAAGATTACTCTAAAATTACTAACTGCCTGAGAGTATGTTCATTACTTTTAAATTACTTTTTTATAATGTAAATTCATTATTTTATACAAATCTATATATTCAAATGGATATTGAAATGGGTATTTTAAAAAAGTATGATTTAATGGTGTTGATATGGTGAAATAAGAAAATTCAAAGGACAGGCAATATGTAAAATTATTCAATTTAACGTTGCTTCATGTTATCATTCATTGTTTTAATTGTTATCAAAATTAGAATGTTGATTATTTTATTTAAAAAAATAAAATATGATTAAAAAGGTTAAATTATGAGAATCGTCAGAGGTAATCTGAATGACAGCCCCTATAATAGCTTAGATGAAAACAGGGGACGAAGATGGCCAATACAATATTTTCATCGCCTCTATACTCCCATACGCACCATCATTAGAGTGGAAGTAACTGGAACCCACATTATTGCTATACCTACAGCGAAGGGTTGTTGATCTTACCATATACTTACAATTTCCATTTCCACAATCACTGGTAATTATATTCATCAACCTCAATTTTATAATTAATCGGTGAACGAACAGAACTTTGATGTTTTCCTATTTGAAAGTTCAGTTGACCATTGTATACCCTCCAAAAATGTTATTATCTTGTCACATTTAGTGCTGTTTATACAATTTTTATTCTTATTTAAAATTTTGCATGAAATTCACATTTTTAATTCGCAATACATTAAAAATCTTTATAAAATTTTTGTCTAATTTTATAATTTTGTCTAATTCTTATATATAAGCATTGTACAAATACCAAGCCAGTACAAATACCAACTACCAGAGAGTGTGTCAATTACTTTTAAATTATTTTTTTATGATCTAAATTCATTATTTTATGCAAATTTATAAAAACGAATGAGTATTGAAATAATTATTTTTAAAAGATATGATTTAATAACTCAACCCAAAAAACTAAATCACGCACTGAAAACCAAATCTATTCGTAACACAAGATTCTGATCTTCCCCTAAATTTACCAAAGACAGCCAAACACTAAAAAAATAACAAGTTCTCAGAAAAAAAGTGATAAACAAACCACCGCAGGAAGGGATATTTCGGAGTGTAAAGCCCGCCAACAATAGAAGTTGTTTGAGCAATCCGCCACCCAAATGCGATGGGTCTTTATTTTGCAAGTCATGTTTGTGATTCCCCGCTGAGCAGTTGCTGCTCCCAATTCCCCTAACAAGAACACGAAAACATTGCGTGAGAAAGAGGAACTGTCTTCATTCCGCGCGAATTTCACCGAGATTTATGTGATCTGGAAATTTCGGTATTCTAGAAGATTACCGAAGAGGCGGCCTTATCTTGTTTTTTGAAGTATTATCTAAATTTACTTTTGTGTTTTATACTGGTTGTAGTCAGACATCAGATGCAATTTTAAACAAATGCGGATCTCTGCCATTTTTAAAATCAGAATTTTGTAAAAATGGTAGAAGAAAATCCTTAGTTAAAAGTAATTAAAACAAAGTTTTTGAGGGGACGGTTGCGAATTACTCCCTTTGGATTATGAAGTTTTTTACGCATAGGTATTACAATATAAATACGTGAAATTTCTTTTAAACAATTTTAAAGCGAAATATACTATTTCTAAAAAATTTAAAATATATAATTTTTAAAAATTTCTAAATATTCCAGGTGACTCAATTTTTAACTTTTTCTATTATTGTTATTTTTTTTTCTTATTACTCAATGTAATTTATTTAGAACAAAACCATATATGATTTTGTAATTCCAATTAAATGGAAATTTAATTGGAATTTTTTAGAAATATTTTTATGTACATTTTTATGTTTTCCTGAACTAAAATAAACTCATAACTGTCTAAAAAGATTCGAAACTTAAAATCCATACCCTATTTTCTTTTAAAACTTGACTTAAATCTTTGTTATCAATTTCATTTCATTTCTTCAAAAATTAAGATGCCTCGAACATTTCAAAGATACTTAAATCTAATTACAATATCATTTTGAGAAAAATCATTAAGATGTGCTTTTTTTTTCCTCTCAATCCTTCAAATATTTATTTCAATGAACATTTTATAACATTATTTTATTTGAACATGAACAAATATTTTGGGGCGATAAACATAAAATTGCACGTTTTCGTACTTTTTTGCTTATTTCAATGTCTAAATTCCAAGCATGTGTAGTTTCTGCTCTTGATAATTTGGTTTAATTTGCAGATGATATGGATGTCATCGACGTTTAGTTATATTATATTCGCTTTATAAATATTAATTCAATTATAACAAAAATAAAATATTTTCCTTTTTTCATAAGTAAAATGAATGTTTGGTTGCTTCTCATTGCAGGCTTTGTTGGAAACTTTTAAACCACAGTTAAACTCTTATTGGAAATATTTTATTAATCGCAAATTAATTATATTATAATTTTATGTCCAGAAAATGAGGATTATCTGGTAAAGTACAAAAAAATATTTCTTTTTAGACCAATAAAAGAGTGTAAGAATATGTCAAATTCTATTTTGTTTAACTAAATTGATATTCCAAATCTTGGAAATTTTTACTTTATTTTACATAACTATTAGCTTCTTAGAATTTATCTTCCTAATTTAAATTCAAAATTATAAGTTTATACCAGTTTTTGATGCTTTATTATCTTGAATTTGTGAATTTTACGAATTTGATACTATAAAAGGCGTGTTTTCGCAACAACAAATCATCAACGTTCCAAAATTATAAAGCTTAAATTCTTGGTATTTTGGGTTAATTTGCCGACTATATGGATGTTTAATTTATAATTATAATTTTATATCAGTTTTTTCTGTTTTATTTCCTTGAAAAAAATAGATTTTACTAATCTGATGCAAAAAAAAAAAAATGCGTATATATATATATATATATATGGAAGGTCAGGGAATTATTACATTTTTCAGAATAACAATAAAATAATATTCTGGTGTAATGATAATGACCGCTTTCTTGGATGCATAAAACTGAACTTTCACCGATTCTTTTTATTTAAATTAAATTTCTTATTTTTTTTCTTTCGATTAAAAGTTAATGAATTTATGTTTCACCATGAGCTATTCTATAAGTGAACTATTCCGACCCAATACACTTACTCTAAACAAAAACGAATATCACAAAAATGAATGAGTTGCTGCCAATTCCCAGAACAAATTCTAATCCATAAATTAAACGCATTTTGTTATGTTAGATACTATAAGCTTTTGTTTTTACGGAAAAGGGACAAATAATAGACAATACAATCTCAATATCTAAAAAGAAAGAAAGAATGAATGAACACAATCAGATTTCGCTGATATATCTGAAAAGAGGTTCTTATCCACAAAGCTGACAAATCAATGTTCTTTATTCCTCTAACGCCATGGGAAGAATGAAAGCACAATATCCTTCAAATCAGCTGATTGGTACACATTCCTCTGGGGCACAGCCTGCAAGCTGAAACGGCTGGTCCAAAGAAAAAGCGCTACCCTATAAACAAAGAAGCTGGCCTTTCAGATGAGAAAACAATTTATTGCCGTTCAGGCATATCTACAATTAGCCATCCATCCGCCATTTTTATTGTATAGTGGCTTGTGATGAGGTCAGAATAATCTATTTCTGAAGTTATATTAGATAAATTAATTGAGAAACAAAAAGTGACTGTTTTCTAATTCTCGCTTTTTTTATTTAACTTAAATGGCATTTGAATTTAATTAAAAATTACTACTGTGTTAGGTGGAATGAATGTACATCATTTTGGTCTAATGGACCCGGAACTCTGAGAATATTTTCAAGCAATGCATTTCTTCTTAAATCATATTTGTAGATATTTACATCATTCGTTTCTTTTGATTTTAATTTTGTTTGTACTTTGTATAATATCGAATTTTCTCTAATGACAGAGAAGTAAGCTATAGTCATTTTCAAGTTGATATCCAATTAAAGCATTACTAGATTAAAATTTACTCAACATTATTATCAATATCTTAACTTATAAAAATTAAAAATTATTCACGTCTTTAATCAGAAAAAAAAATGTTGAAGGAAATTCAAACTTCTAATTAGAAATGTCGTGGCATGATATTGTTATAAGCTTGATTAACTTGAGCTCTACACAACGCTGGACTTTGCCGCCATTGCTTCGTTATCCTCTCGACGACTCATCACTTGTCTACGACTCCGACTACGATTCATTGCAGCTTGAGACTGTCGGCCTTTTATAGTTCCCAGGAAGCGGGCCGAGAAGGTTCTCACACTAATCAGGCGTATCTCAGTTCCTATTGGATGGATCGATAAAATTCTCCAAGTTTCCAATAATTTCTATTTTATCGCCCAATTCATCGCCATGTCGTCAAATAGTTGCCAAGTTCTGTGATCACTGGCTTGGCATCCGATCAACACCCACAGGGCTGATAGTAAAACGGTCTTTCCAGTGACTGAACTAACAGTGCTGGGAAGCAACATTACATGTTTGTAACATATATAATTTTACTACCTCAACAGGCTTTTCAAATACTAAGGTCGGTCATCAAAAATTAATTCAGTTTTTCTATTAATTCTAATTTTTTTTAATGTAGCCACTTTTTTACTAAAAAAAGTGAACTAGTTAAAAAATACTATGTGCTATTAGCAAATGTTATTATTTTAAAAAAACTGTCTAAATAAATTAACAGTAATTCATCAAAGTATCTTATTTCCTAATATTAAATAACTAATAAATTAATATGTTTGTCCCATGTTAATTATGACCGTTAATTTTTATGTTGTTTTATAAAAGATGTATTTAAATCAATATATAAAAAAGGATTATTTTTATCTTATAATTCAGCTGTAATAAGATATTTCTTTAAAAGAAAAGATGAAATAAAAGGAATAAAGAAACAAAAAGTGAATGTTTTGAAATAAGAAAAAAAAAATTATATAAATCGATATTTAACGTTTACTTTCACCCATTAGTTTTTGCTTTGTTTCTCTCAATAATTTCCGAATTATTTGCCTGTATCGTTTTCAGATGTTTTTTTAAGTACTTAATATGTAACAGCTTACAGAATTTTGATTTGATGTTTTTTTTAAACAATGTAAAATAGATCATTTAAAATAATCTTTAATGTTTTTTACATGTATGAGTTTGCTGTTTGAATTTGTTTTGACTAAATGCTGATTTTTCAAATTGTTTAATGACTTTATTCTTTTTAAATTTTGAAACAACTTAAAATTTATTTTCGTGCAATATTATTTCCGTATTACCAGGAAATGCTAAAATTCGAATTAGTTTCTCTAATTAAAATTTAAAGAAACCCGCTCTGAGGTACAGATTCCAAATTAATTAAGGATCTTCAAGTTATAAATGTGCCGGATTTGGTAAACGTAAGCGAAACATTCTGACCAGCACAGCGTTAATACACATACAGGCACACACAGATTCATCTTTATTTTCAGTAGAGATTTATACAGTGAAACATGAAACTGAACCATCGCCTTCACCTACAGAAACAGACAAGAAACCTGCAGAACAGAACTTCACCTACAGAAAACTTCACATCCACTACAAAGTTTCGTTGTTTGGTCTTGTTAGCAGAAATAAATATCTGTGAATTCTTCTCAAAAGAAGGAAGCATCATTTTTCTTTCTGATGTGCACTAAAAGTTGGAGATGCCACTTATTCCTCGTTCTTTGTAAAGAACACTCTTATTGGAAAAATTGTGGTTTTGTCGTAATTGTCAGATGTGAAAGGAAAGAATTAATCTGGAAGGAAGTAAAAAATGATATTCCTGTAAAATGAGCAATATTAAATTTGGATCAATTTTGCTTTAATGATTAGAAATATATAGTTTCATTTGTAAATTATTTCAGATTGCATTTTTTTTTTCAGTCGGAATTTCAATTCTCTTTTGAAAGTGAGTCAAAATAATGTAGTATTCTTTTACATTTTATTTTCAGATATAAAATTTATAGATGAATATACTATAAATGAATGTTAGGTAGAATCCCTGGAGTTAGTATCGAAAAGACCTGAAGATATTGGGTTGTGCCAAAATCTACAAAATCAATCTGCTCTCGATATGAAATCGAAATATCTACTAAAGACTCGATGAAAAAATCATTCTTCTTTTCACAAAATGTATAAAAACATATAACGATTTATCTTAATGTCTTCCTTAAATGCTTATGTTTCATCAAAAAACTGTAAATTAAATCTCTTGATTATACGCTTCTGTAAACGAACCCTTGATTATACGCTTCTGTAAACGAACCCTTGATTATACGCTTCTGTAACCGAACCCTTGATTATACGCTTGTGTAATCGAACCCTTGATTCTACGCTTGTGTAATCGAAACCCTTGATTATACTCTTTAAATTATCCTGATTAATTTTATGTTTGTATTGTAATGATGTAACTCCTATTTGAGATTCCTATCTCTTTTCAATGTGTTACATTTTTGAAATTCTGTTCACTTCTATGTTCTTGATAAAAATACTCTATTTTAAGAACTTAATTATCACTTGACTAATTGAACAGAATTATGGTGGGGGTCACTTGGTGGGGGTACTGACATTTGACGTCACTTAGTAACCTTAACTGGATACTCCGAATCGTCAATAAGGGATAATGATTTATTTGATTGACCGCACAACCGCAACAGATCACTGGCAGGAACTATGGTTGAGTCCTAAGGGAATTCACAGGCCACGATACAACCCTTCCTGTGGGAAATACGCCCCGTCTTCATTAGGAGGTAGCCGACCCCCACCATTTCTATGCCCACTGAAGGCCAATCATCATACTGGAAGCCTCTCATCCTTATTGCTGAAGTGTCCTGAAATGGGGGGGGTGACGTCACTTTCTAAAAAATTTGTAAAAAAAAGGATTTAAAGTTCCATTAAATTTGCATTGCCATTTAACAAAAAAAAGTTAAAAAGAATACTAATTATAAAGTATTTAGTTTTACTGTACTAAAAAAATGTAATTTTATAAATTTATTAAAACAAGTTGTGTTTTTTCTTACCATCTTACACCTATTTAAACCTTACACAATTAGTAGTTGAAGCATTCGTAGGAAAATCTTCTTTTAATAAACAGTTGTTATGATTTTAATACTCTTTTTCCATGCTTTAAAAATACTAATTAACATTTCTGATTCAAGTATTATCATGAGACGAATAAAGAAGAAAAATATTTTAAATTTGTTGTAATGAGTTACTTAAAATTATTTCCATGAATATATAAAGGATTTTTAAGTACTTAATTTTAATTAGGCTACGATAAAATCTGCACTATCTTTTTCTGTTATTTTAGAATGTCTGTAGATTTTTTTTTCTTTTCTCATTAAAAGTGTATTATGAAAGTAACATTTTCTTTGAGATAAGAGTGATGAATATTATCCGTAATAAAGAATTTTGTTTCTATATAATCATTAATGAGTCCATGAATGTAATCCGTAATAAGGCTTTTTGTTTCTATATGAATTAATGAGTGCATAAATTTTGAAAATTATGAATAATGTTACAATCCTGAAAACTATCAGTTTCAATAAAATAAAGAAATTTGTAGTAAAGAAAATTTTGAATAGTTAACGAATAAAATTTATTTAGGGGAATATTTTAGTTATTTATAAAATAGATAAAAGGATGCTCTGTTTGATATATTTTATATAATTTAAAAGATTATCATTCAAAAGGATTTAACATTCAAATATTATTTTTGAAGGATTTATAATTTAAAATCTATTTCATTTAGGTATCAGTATTATCATGTCATCAAAATGTAATGAGATTGCTGAAATTCCTGATACATTTTGACCACAAGATTAATGAAGACGTTTGACAGATATAAATCTTGATCTTAAACTTTCACACATATACGCCGATTTTATTATGTCGAAGTTCCACGCTCTCTGTAGTAAACCTCTAATAGTTTTCCTTCCATAACTGAAATATTTAATGTTTAATAATTAAATTTATTGAAAGTAATCCATCTATCTATTGGTTGCCAACGGATTCTGAAATCCTCCGCGCTTTTACGCATGCGATAGGATTGGTTTAATTTGATAAAATAGGGGTGAGGGGAAAGTTGAAAGGATTAGATGCTTGCATTTAACAATAAATTCCGTAAATGCGCACATCCTTCCACGTCTCACTCCTTAATGAGATATAATGTTCGAATAGTGTTCGTTTTAGTTCCCTGTATATACAGATAGAAACCAACAGTATATATCTGTATATACAGGGTGCGTCAAAAATATATACATACTTTGAACCATCATAAAAAATGTCTGCCCCATTCTACAAGATCCAATTGCTGGAAATGAAAACCTTATAGTCCAGTTTGAAAGAAAAATGCACTTTCGGATTCAAATGTAATTATTGTTCAAAATGGCTGTCTTCAGCATCAATACATTGCTGAGTACGAGTTACCACTGATTCCGTATATCGTACCAACTTGTCAAAGGGGATTTCTGCTCATTCTTACGTTTGAAGCATTGTTAGGTACTTTTCTCCTGTTACATTATCTTCAAAGCGGAAAGGCTCAATGAGTCCTCATGCAGACAAACCACAGCACACATTTACACCAGACAAATTTACAGCCTTTTCAACAGTAACGTGAGGATTCTCTTTAACCCAGTACACATAATTGTACCTATTAACAGTTCCATTGAGTTTGAATTGGGATTCATCCCACCAAATTATGCTATCCATAAATTCCGGATCATGTCACACCATCTCATAAACCCATTCACAAAATTCTAGCCTTCGATCTGGATCTTCGTCACTTAGCTTACGCTCCCGTATTTCATCTTATGGGGCATAGAAAAAGATGAGGTGTACAAACATAAACCACGTAACATAGACACTATTTGGAATGAGATTCAAGCGATGTGCGCAGAAATCCCATTGGATACGTTGACACGATGTACGTAATCAGTGCTGACTCGTACTCAGCAATGCATTGATGCTGAAGGCCGCCATTCTGACCAGCAATCACATTTGTATCAGAAAGTGCATTTTTCTTTCAAATTGGACTTTAAGCTTTCCATTTTCAGCAATTGGACCTTGTAGAACAGAATATAAATTTTCTATGACGGTTCAAAGCGTGTATACATTTTTTGACGCACCCTGTATAATGCTAACGTATTGCACAGAAATCGCTCTTATGACTTATTAATAAATGACAACAGTCAAATGCAAATAAATCACTATATGGACATTTCAGATATTTTCACTTAATCTTTTAACAGCTGCATTTAATTCAGTGCTTTGCTAATTGTAGGAGCTGTAAAATATTATTAAAAGTGCTCTGAAGAAGGCTGGTATTTTATTCAAACGGAGAAAACGAGATGTAAAAGAAATAAATAAATAGGCACCAAATAGAAAATTTATAAAGCGAAAAATAGACTTAAACTTCGTCCGATGAGTAATAGCCATGATTTAACTATTTCAGATCAATTCTTTCAAAATAATCTGGATGAACAAGCCAGTGGCCATAAACAGTTAGTAGATGATAAAAATGCTAAATACTGTGAAGGAAATGGTCACCTTTTCATTTATGAAAATGAGAGAGAATGTTCCAGTTTCTCAAAAGGATTTTAAGTTTTGGAAGGGTATTTTCAGCTTCTTATAAAAACAATAAAAACAAAATCTCAAAACAATGCAAATACTTAATAATATCTAGTGAATCATTTCAGAAGAAATTTTAAAATAACCAATAAAATGTAAGCAGAGAATTATCTCAAAATTTTGTTAATTTATTTCAAGTAAGGACCTTTATTGACAAAATTAACATATTTTTCTGGATGTAGAGGTGGCTCAGTGATTATGATTTGTACATAACAACGCCATCCTGCGCCCCGGTGCCTATAACACTTAAGTTATTTAACAAGTTGGATGAGCACACGATGAAAGGAAGGAAAAAAGAAAAAAACTGTTAAAAGAAAGAAAGACGACAAACCATCCAGGGATCTCCTGAGAGAATGCTATCGGTGTTAAATCCTACACGACTGTTCTCAGTTTTTGGTGAAATAATAACTAAATGGAAGGGACAAGAATATTTAAAGAAATGGTGACTATGAACTTACAGGGAAATAAAATTGCTAACTGAAAAGGAAAAAAATTGATAAACCACATTGGGAACATCTGTATGACATGTATAAGAATATAAACAAGCATTGTAGAGTCAGAAATATGTACAGTCTGGGCCCTGTGTTTTGATTTAGGATTTGGACAGTGGTCTAGAGGTTTTCGGATTTGAAAACTGATTATCTGGTTGAGTTTTTGTGTATGCGGGTCTGGTACCAGTTCAATGTGACCTCGGGGCTCCCGTTGATGAGGTGCGAGGATTTGAAGAAGGGGTGACAGAAAAAGGCCGCCTTTTTCACTTAGCTGGAGTCCAATATTATGAAATCCATCCGAAAGTAGCCCTAGTGTTATTTTCAAATGACGACATTAAAATAACTAAATTAAACAAAGTTAGATATCCTTTTTATGCATTATTGAAAAGTTTTCTACTGAAGTAATTTTACAGAAGGAAAAACAGCCCTGTCAAAATTAGCCTTTTCTGCATCGACGATACATGTTAGAGGAATTTTTATTTTGTTTGAAATCAGATCTTTTCTGCTAAAATAATGATTTATAATACCAAAATTCAAAGTCAGTCGCCTCTTAAAATAAGACCCAATGCTTTAACTGTATGCAGTTCATGACTTGAATTTTTATTTAATTTAACTCAAGCATTGCATGCGAGCTGAGATTCATGACTCGGGTAAATTTCACTGCATCCGAAAGACATGCTAGATCATGTGAGAATACAAAGTGCCTTAACTTTAAAGTTGAGAAACGAACAAGAATATGACAAGGAAGACACTTGCTTGAGTTGAATAGCTTAAGGCATCAGTGCTTTACTGGATAAGCAATTAATTATAGTCTGAATTCTTTTGACTTCACTGATTACGCTATGAAAGTAAATTTATTTAAATAAAAAGAATGCAAAATTTTATAGATACTGACAATTTTAATGTTCTAACATATATTTTGCTGTACTTGATAGAATGATAGATACTGATAATTTTCAAGTTCTAACATATATTCTTTTGTAAATTAAATACTTTCTGTCATAATTCCGTGTTCGTTTTGAATATGACAATACAAACGCATTAAATTCAAGTGTTGATCTTTTAAGTACTTGAGCTGGTTTAACATTATTCATACACATAGGTGGCGTTATTAATTGCAATGAATTTCCTGACACTGAACCAGAAGTTAGGTAGCATGTCATGAAAATTCATCGTTGAATTCATGCTCTGCAATGGTTTCAAGCCATTTTTATGTCACATAACTCATATGGCACTTCATCTACATTTTTTTCAAGATTGATTTTTTACTCCTTCAGGAAAATTTTAATAATTACTTTTTCAACCGCTGTGAATTAGACTGATCAAAGACCATGATCACGACCGGGAATGTTTGTTCTTTAAATGATCTTTCCAGAAATTGTTCTTATATATTGTTGAAAAGCCAAATTAAATTATAAATTCCACTTTTTCTTTTTCTCTTATTCTTAGTATCATTTGATATATCAAATGATATTAGCATATAGCATATTATATTTGCTTCCTGTGCAATTTTGTAGAAATTACCAGTTCTCTAAAAAAATCAAAATCGAATTATCACTTATATTCTATGTAGGTACGTATGTTGTATCCAAACAAATCTATCGCATTTTCAGCCTTCAAGTTTCGCTCTCATATGGTCGTAAAAGTGACTCAATGTACCACAAAACCCGAATTTCAATATTTAATATAGAGAAAATTTTATTTGTTGTTTTATTTAGAGACAATAGGAAAAAAAAATCTACAATTGTCAAAAGAGCAAGTGATTATTATTCCAAAGAAAAATGTTTTAGAATTTGATGCAATTTATGAACCTTGAAAATTTATTTCAATTTAGCCACTTTTTCAAAAAAAAAAAATTCATTTAATAATTTTCCAGATAAGTTCAAACTTTTTTTTTTACTTATCTTTAGCTTATTCAGTGGAAGTTTCCTATTTTGCTGTTTAAATATCTACATCCAATGTTCTAATTTCATCTTTAAAAATTTTTTTGAGGCGATTATTAGAAAATCTCTCTGTCTCTAATTTAAAACAAAAAAGGATCAAAACATCTTTAATGGACGATTTTCATTTAATGATTTTCCAGATAAGTTCAAACTTTTTTTTCACTTATCTTTAACTTATTCAGTGGAAGTTTCCTATTTTGCTGTTTAGCAAGTTGGCTAATTTAATACAGGACAACAATATAAAATTACTTTTATAGTGCTGTCCTTTATTTTTAAACGTTTTCATTTCAATTGCCAGTTTATATTTCATCGTCTGCAGTTCACTAATATATAACATCATCATGAAAAAAAGCAAACATATGAAATCAACTTTAATTTTTTTTTTACATTGCTTTCTTCATATTGCACCCGTTTGATTTGCTAACATTAATCCCGTTACGGGCATTCTGCAATTTTTTTTTTTAAAGTTGATGAAATTAATATTGAAGAAAATTTAAAATGAGAAAGGATGCAATTTTTCATAAAAGGGGATTACAATTTTAGTAAACATTCCAATCAGCGTTATTATATTAACGTGACTTTATACAAAAATAACGCAATTATTTCGAGGCTGACTTTATAATTATCAATAAGAGAGCCATACCACGAGGAAAAGAATGGAAAAATTGAATACCTAGCATTAAACAGTATATCTTTTTTTTTAGCAAAAAGCCAATTTAGAATTCTCCGAAATCACAATTAATGCACATTGACGTAATAGGGATATATATATTGATGATTTCCCGCGAATATGGCGACAAAATTGAAGGATCTCGAATACCCGAAAATCTTGATGCCAGCTTCATTAGGACTAGGCTTCGATGTTTATTTAAAACATTTGATGCCTTGTTAAGGAGTCTCTGAAACCTGAAGAAGATGGGGGGGGGGGTAATAATCAGTAGTGCGTCGAGTCAAGAGAATAACTGTTGATTTGAGCTCAAGCGAGTGGTTGAGCGAATTCTCTTTTTGGAGTGCTGATCTTCAGGGAATTCTCTTTCAACGTTCGTGCTATTACAGTCGTTTATTAACGACTTGCTCATTGTGTATTGTTGTTTAGTGCAAGTGTTGTTCGTATGCACGCTTCGCGTGTGTTTTGATAATGTGTATTTATGTTTCCGTGCAAAATAAAACGCCTTTATGCGATTTTGGGCCTGTTGTATTTCTCAGCGTGCATACACCGGATATATTTTTTCGTAATAATATGTTTAATTTTTCGTTTCTAGTCAGATGTTTCCAGATATTTCCAATAATTTTGAATCGCTGCATTGTATTTAAAATAGAATATGATTGTTGTTGTTTTAAAAATATCATATAATTTTATGTCTGTCCTTTTTTTTTTGTAATTGTCCTTAAGAATTTTCAATAAAAAATCAAAACATGTCATCTTTATACTGTGTAAAAAGGAATAACAATTTCCATTCCAAAAATTCTTAAGGTCCTGCATTCAGATCTTATAAATTTGAATAATTTCTTTGAAGAAAATATTCTGTCACAAATCCTTTAGAAAGGAAGGAGGGAGAAAAAGCAGAAAAAGACCATAAGAATGAAGAGGCTTCTATTTTTAGTCTCAAATGAATGTTCTTATTTTCTTCTCCTAGGAGAAAATGAAAGATATGTCGGTGCATTCTTTTCCAAAGTTAATTATAAAGGGTACCTGCTTCATTAATTTAAAGATATCATATTGCCACTTGCGGCCTTCTTTCGCAAAACATAATTCATTTTCTTCTCATATTGTTTATATTTATCTTTGAGATTTTAAAATAAATGTTATTATGTTTTTGCATTGCTAAGCTATTACTTTTAAATGAAGGTTTTATTTTGGTAACAGATTCGTAACATTAAAGATAAATTCTAAATGATTGATCTGTTAGCAAACGACTATAAATATTAAATTATTCTTTATTAGAATAACAGAAAAAATTGTAAGTTCTATTTATTGTAAAGGAAAAGCAATGAAAAATATGCTGTCACTTTTGCTGAATTATAAGTGAAAAAGCGATTATCGTTGAAAATGCATTCTGAATACTGGGGACTGCGAAGTATTGTTCTGTAATAATGGTGCAGAGAAGATATCGACAAAAATATAGTCTTGTGTCTTCTGCAATCAAATGCAAACCATCACAAAAAACAAATTGGCCAGCATCAAATAAAGACTAACTAGCATATAGATCAGAATAAAATATAGATTGACCACTATCAAATAGATTGGTATATTGACTAGCATCAAATATAAATTGGCAGCTTGTCGAAACAGAATGCTTGCAAACAGAAAAACTGGTGGTTGGTTGAATATATCATCGTAAAAACTGGAGATAATTAATCGTTATTTCAAATGTAATTCTACGGATATCACATACAGAAACAGAAAAAAGCCTAAAGTTAGAAAAACGTTTTTAAAAACTCATCAATTACAAATATGCGTTAGATTATGCTTTATACAAATATGCGTTAGATTATCTGGAATTAAACCGATTATCGAGTAAATCTTATACATCTGATAAAAAAAATATGTCCTGATATTTGTAATTACTGATATGTTTTAAATTGCCTGGTTTAGTTTAGTTTTAGTTATATTAACGTCCTGTTTTTAAAGCAAAATTAGGGCTATTTCGGGACGTACCTCGTAATTTTGATCCGCAGTCAGATGACGAGGGTGACACCTGATTTGGAACCGCCTTTACAAGCTCCCACACTCCACCAACGGGAGGACGTTTGACCCCTGGGGATTTAACACCAGACCCGCTTACACGACTGTTCATCTGCAGAATCGGGTCTCTTCCGATTTCGAAGCTGAAACCTTACCACCAGGCCACCGTGCACCTTATTTAACCCTTTCTAGGGCCGTGGGAAGTATGCTTCCAACCAAATTTATCAATCTTCGTATGAATTTATGTAAGTTGGCATAAGTTCTGACATTTTTTTTAGAAAAACAGAAACTTAGATGCTTTATTTTACACAGAAGTATGTGTCTTGATTTGATACTTAATTATTAATTAACCAAATTAATTAATTAATCAAATTAAATTTATCTAATAAGCTAAATGAATCCCTTTTCTTATTCTAATTTTGCATTTCTAGCTGAGCCTAAAATATTTTAACATAATATGACTAGAAAAAAATGGCCCTTTAAAGGGTTAAATTACCTGGAGTCAATTACTAAGTTAATGTTATCTTAGTCCGTCTTGGTCTGGTATCAGTGACCACTGATATTTTTTTTAAGATTTTTTTTGAGCATACTGATCTTTTTGCACATATGATTTTTCTTAAGCAATAATATGCATCGATAACCATCGATATTCTTCCTTTTAATAAAAGCAAAATGGCCTATAATGTAATAGGATAGTCACATAGAAATAAAGAAGAAATGCTAAAACTGCAGTATCTAAAAAAGTGCTTTCAACCATTTTTAATCCTTTTGATTTTTTGCATTTCTAGCTGACTTTTACCACATTACAGAACGGGTTGTTTTAAATTTTAGTTCTAAGAAGAAATGTTTTTAAAAAAGTTAGAAAATTAGAATTATTATAATAATTATATAATACCTAGCTTTAATTATATTGTTTTTAAATTAAAAGAAATAATGAAAATGTTCTCAATCTTCTTACAACACAAAAGCAACACTTTTATGATAAATATTGAGGCTTAAAAAGTTGCACAGTAATCTAAAGAATTCCCGATGTGAAATCATAATTTAGTTTTATAATGTAACAGATAGGCTAATTTATGCATATAATTATATCATGTATAATTTGTATAAACATGTAATAATAATAGGTCATTTTTCAATCGATTTCACTGACTTTTATTATCAGCAATGTTAAACTTTATACCTTTTAAAGAAATTCTAATTTAAATAGATTAATTTTTCCTCTTAAAAATATACAAGAGTTTTGCTATATAGTAATTTGAAACGTTTGTTATATGCTAATAACAATACTAGAACCATTACTCTATCTTCTAAATTTCAACGTATCTCTGAAGTGAAATGTTGAATATGTTCAGTCCCTGAAATGTAAAACATATTTGCTGAAAGGGATATTTAAATCTTTTTTCTAATCGGTACAACATCATGGTCTTATAAATCAGTGAAAAGAATCTTATATCGTGATTAACTTCAGCCATCATAAACTTGGTGCAGCAGAGCCACACTTAGATAGTGAGAATAGAAATATTTTTTTTTCCATTTTCAACTACCATTCGTCAATTTAGCGAATACAATTAAAAAGTAGAGAGTTTCTATTTATCATATTTTTTGTTTTAAAAGTTTTTCTCGATTGAACCTTATTATTTCACAAAAGGCCTATTTACCCGTTTATTTACCTATAACGACACCTTTCGAAGAATATAAAGCGCATTTATTGTTCAGTGGAGAAAATGGAACATAGATTTTATTTTTGACTTATGATATATCTTTAACTTACGAAGATGGGCGTTTTTTGTACTCTTTTAAGCATGTGAATAGGGCTTCGCAGCCTCAGAGGATACATTTTTTCATAACAAATGTAACATTTTCCTTAACAATTATAATTATGTACCAGAAAACTAACTTAGCTGCATAAAAGCACAATATATAAAATGCAAAATAATAGTTTTAATACAAATATCATTTTTAAAATTCAACATTTGTAAATATAGTGAGCATAAGAACTCTAAACCTATTTTAAAGCTTATTCTGCTTTCAAAATTCTAAAATTATTTAATGACTACGAAAAAAATCTATATTACTAAATTGGAAATAAAACTGATTTGTGACGTTCTTCTAAACAATCGAGTTTCAAAGGCCAGAACATCTATTTCCTTAGAAGAGAAAATGGGCAATAGTTCCGAAACGTTTGTGGTCAGTTTCTAAATTATTTGGATGCAGCTACTGTGCATTTGCATTTCTCAAGTGTGAATTTGCTGCGATATATTTTTAAAGCTCTCAAGCCACGATGAAATGAATACCGTCGTTGAAATATAAAGCAACACAAAATTGTATTTTTATTTTTCTAATCGATAACTAAATCTTGACTTCGACACAAAATTTGAAGTAAGCTTAAAACGCTGCATGAAATCTTAAACGAATCTACTAAATTATGTAGAAATACTTTATTTTATTCCTGCTTTCCATCGATTTGCTTTTAAAGAACCTAATCTCTTAATACAAATGGCAAAGTACTTATAGCTTTACAATAGAACATATGTTCTCTAATGCAAAATAAACATCTATCTCTAATAACTAGTTAATCTGCTTTTTTTAGATGATATTAGTTGTGAATATTGATCTTAATAATAAAGAAGTGATGTATTATTTCCTCATTTTTAAGTCCTGTGAGATACTGGCACATGCAATAATAGGAATTTCAAAACACAACAAAGATTATTCTAGGATATTTTCGCAGATATTTTAATAACTCGTAAGTAAAATTTCCTCAAAAAACATATTATTTGCGAATCACTATATTTTCTTACACACACACACACGTATTTTCTTTCTTTCCTTTTCATAGACTATATTTTTCCCAAACGAGGCAATATTTTTCATTTCACTGTGTCTTAAAAATGAAAATAATGAAACCTTATTATTTCCTAGACTTCATTTATTCAAAAAAAAAAAAAAAAGATGAAAACATTAGATTTCGGTTGAAATAGAAACAAAAAAAATGGAAAAAATATGACTTCAAAAAATAAGCGGGAATACATGTTTAGTCTCAAACAAATGTTTTCCATCCTCTTCTCCCGAGATAGCATGAAATTCCTTTTTGAGTTAATTATGCGAGGAAACTCCTTCTTGATTAAATAGGAGATTTCATATTGCTGTAATAACTTGTTATTATAAATAAAATGTTAGTCTTTATTATTATTTATATTTGCTTGGGGAATTCAGAGTACTTATGTTGATTTTTGCAGTTCTTATTTGAAGGAGGATCTGATTTCTTCACTAGCGTGGAAAGATTCGATAATTTTAATATCACAGAAAGAAACGACGAATCAATTTTAAATATTAAAAGATATTTTTCTAGTAAATAGTAATCAGAAGTCTATTCTCACACATCATTCAAGACTTTGCACTGTTTTGACGTTTCATTTATTTATTTATTTTTAATTTAATTGCATTAATATTTACATAATGTTAAATAATTATATATATTTATTACTCGTAGCGATAACAAGTCCTTGCATTAAGTGAATAACTATCCATCGAAATAATTTTCCGAATGCAAAAGGTTAAAAAATTTCCTTTTCGTATATACTTTAATCTTCATATGCATAAAGTACTGGGATCGTAAAGGTAGATTTCCGAGGAAATTAAATAAAAAAATTCGCATTGGCTTCCTAATTGCAATTAACTTTGCAATATAAAATTTTAGTACTAAAAACGCTAATAAATAAAAGAATAGTGACCAATAGATGATAATGAAAAATTCTCATTGTCTTTCTAATTCCAACTCCCATTGCAATATAAAATTTTGACATTAAAAGAGATAATAAATAAAAAAATACTGGTAAAAATCATGGCCAACAAATGATAATGAAATTTTCGCATTGGCTTTCTAATTGAAATTTCCTTTGCAACGTGTACTTTTTAAAATGGGAAGTGATAATAAATCAAAACACAGTGGTCGAGGTAATGGCCTAAAGTTGATAATGAGAAATTCATAATGCCTTTCTAATTAAAATTCTCTCGTCCTTTGTAATGCTGAAAATTATGGTAAATTTCAACAGAAAGATTAAATCTCTTTAGCTATAGATAAAAAAGAAATCAAAAATGAAGAAACTAATTATAATCATTTCCCGTATGTGGCAAATAACCTGGTGTAAAACATTCCGTTCTTTTCAACAACGCCATTTTGTGATTTGACATTGTGACAAATACAACATGACCAAAGGTTTATTCAGTTATTAATCTTGATTGAATGTATAAAAAGTAATAAGTTTATTTATTTTTATTTTATCATATATTTCCAAATTACTGATTAATGAATTCATTGATTTTTCAAAAATTTGAATCTTAACTTTTGATAAAAAATGAATTAGTGGAAATATTTTTGCACTCATTTTTATTAGAAGTCTAAAAGCAGATTTTTAAAATTATTTTCTTTTTTTTAGTTCTACATTTAAATATTGTGAATTAGTTTGATCAATTTTCCTGAAATTCATTATCAGTTTTATGGAATAAAAATTCAATTCAAGTATCCAGGTAACATATTATTATATTCAAAAAATGAATAAGTGTATTTACAACCAGAACACTTGTATGTATAAAATTTTAAAATCACTTCCGAAAATAAATAAAAAATAATTACAAAGTTTTATCTTCATAAAAATGAAACAAGTTATACAAGCTAATGCTACGGTTTTATGGTATTTGCGCTCAATAAATTTCCTCCTTTCCTCTCAAGTGTGAAGAAAGACTACCACATTATAAACTTTATCTTTGCATGTATGATTTGGCGATTTTATAATGTACGCCAAATGGTAATCAATTCACTCCTTGTCTCTGATAACGAAATGAAACTTCCTTGAGAAAAATGCTGATGACCCTTACCACGTTTCAGACGAGTGTTGAAAATAATAAATATAAAGTGTGAGAAATTTGCTTTAAAAATGTATTTATTAAAAATAATGCGTTTATAATTTTCCCACACGAAAGACATTTATAAAAATTATAATTCTGATGTGCATAATACAAATTTAATCTAATAAAATAAATTATAATTTTTAGTTTTATGAGGATTTAATCTTTATATCTCTTACGGTTTAACTTTATTTAACACAATGGAAAAAATACATAGAAAGGGCTTTAAATTCAAATTTAAATGGATATCAATAATGTTTATTTCTTTCTATATGTATGTATGCTTTTATGCATATATATTCCACAAGCTGATACTTGAAATGAGCTAATGTATTTTTTACGTTAAAGCTGTTCAAATAAGTTTTTTTTTATTTCAAAATAATAAGCTTTTTGGCTGGCTAAAATAAATGATAGGAATCATATTAATAATCTTAAAAACAGCTGCTGGTTAATTCTCAGGTGAAAAAATAAACATATTTTCAATAAAAAAATGTTGATAACTACTGAAATTCCTTCAAATCTGAAATATATTACTTCATTTTCTAGCTAATTTATTGTCAGATTTAACTATACATAATCCAATGTACCGGAAACGACATTTAAATGCAGCATCTAAACGGCTACACAAAAAAAATAATATGAAAATAATAAAAAGGCGTTAGAAATTTTGAAAAAATGAATATAATTTCTAAATAATTATTTTTCAATATTTCATAATATGCATTATATGGTCATTAACATTTAACAAAAATAAATAAAGAAAGAAAGAAGAAAGAATAAACTAACTGCAAAAATTTCTGTCTCTGACATTCAGCATAGTCAAAACTGTTCCTCATTTCTGAAAGCTTATCCGCAATTTTTGTTCATTTGTATGTAACTAAAATTTTAAAAGTTTGAGAGATTCAATTAAATAACTTGGTAGGAACTTTACATTTTTTCAAAATAGAAATTATGATTACTCCTATATAACCATGAATTGAAGAAAAATAATTGTAAAATATATTGTTTCACAAATGCTAATACACATTAAAAAGCATTTTTAAGAGTTTTTATGAAAGTAGCAACCAATTTAATTTTATAATTCAGATTTATGGTTGCTAAATTTACTTAGCTTGTTCTTGATCGCTTACTCACAAGAGCATATGTAACTTCAAATTCTATTGGGCATGTAATATTTACTACTGTTCTAAAATCCTTATACTATTCCGCTTTCTATGCAGTGCATCTATTCTAATTTTCAGTAATCTCAACAAAAATGTTAACTTGAAAAACGAAAGTGTTTAAATTTCAACTAATACAAAAACTTTCTCATTCAGCATTCTTTATGCGCATTACAGATAACATTCTTATCTAATATTAATTAATTTCTCTAACATTGATCCTTATACATATAATAATTTATTACATTAAGGAGTAACAGGATTTTAAAATGGATACACTTTCTAAAAATTACAGCGCTATAACTTCCGAAAAAGTACAGCACAAAATTAATTTTTGCATTAAGATAAAACTCAAACAATTTTCTTTTTAATGATATCAATGCTTTAATCTACAAATTAATTTCCGATGTTTAACCAGCTTTTAAAGAAATATTTTAACTATATTTTTCAACAATGTATTTCGCACAAAATAAAAATAAAATTTAATCTGCAAGAGCACATCAATGGGAAAAAAATTAGCTTTTATCAACCTGTTGCCATCACATTGACAGAAGTTCAAATTAAAAAAATACATCAACTATTATTGTAAATTAAATATATAAAAGTGTAAATTTCAGCAAGTGTCTGTGTGAAGCGAAAACATTTGAAATATATTTTCTAAAAAGTAAATGGTGGAAAAGATTTCTATGACCTTTTACAATATCTATGGTATTAATTAAATCAAACAATTAAATTTAAGGCAAACCTGGTTTAATATATCTATTGGACAATCACTGTAATAAGCGCCCATCAGTTAATTTTAATCAGGGGCACGCATCTACTAACAAAATGGTCTAAATGAACTAAACAATTACATTTTATGTTACTTGAGTCAATAAATGCTCCGATGAATTAAGAATTTTAAATTTTTACATAGATCCTTTACATTACCCTTTATAATCCTTTTACATGTTTACCCTTTTACATTAACCTTTGAATCTTATTTAACAATTTTTTTTGAGACATCAATACTTTAACACTTAGCACTTCGATCTCTCCTCTCAGGAACCATTCAAGGCAGTGCATCATTTTGGCCTTTTATTTAATTATTTTATGAAATTTTGACTGGTAAAAATTCTTAAGAGTGGTAAAAATATGTAGATTAATTTTCTGGGAAAATTCATATATATTAATTTTTCGAAGCAATAAACAAGTTCTTTTATTCGGCAAATATTTATGCATTTAATTACTTTTCGGAGCGCTAAGGATTAAATAAAAATCTTTGAACTTCAATCAACTAAATCATTCATTAAAGCTAAATAATTTTTGAAATTTGAATATCACTCTTCTATAAAAATTGGCGATTTTAGAACACTTCATAGTCTGTTTCAAAGAAGATACGCAAATCTTTTACCAGGATTTCTCAACAGTGATTGGCTTATGATTATGAAAATATTGATTGTTCTAATATTGATATGTAGAAACTGAACGATTTGATCGCAGAAGATAGAAAATATATTTATTGGACTTGAGTTAAGAGTTGAAGTGTTAAGAGTATTTCTCAGAATATGACTCCTTAGTACAAAAAGACTGCGTAAAATTTAAACTTCATAATTTTTTCATAAGAACATTTATTGACTGAATTCAAATAAAATATTTTCATTT
>JAPMOR010014952.1:0-12821 GCA_026543865.1 Argiope aurantia | reverse complement strand
TAACTTATTTTAATTCTTTTATTTGCTCTATGTAAGTAATAATTTTTAAAAATTATATAAGGTATCGAAAAAACACAGAAAATTATTAGTTCTACAAAATTTTGAAATATATGTTTTATAAAAGAACTCCTTCGAACAGAAAAAAAAAATATTAAACAAAAAAATATTTATTCGAATAAATTCCCCTTTCCCAAAATTTGAAATAAATTAAATTTTTGTTCTTATTTCGTATCACTTTTATATAAAATAATTCGACGGCATGCCGGAAGAAATGTCCACAAGATCAAAAATTATGTCAGCAACTTTGGTAACAACCACGAGTTGAACTAAGTCTTTGGCGCCGGAGAAATCGAACGAGATTTCGCTTCACCTCCAGCAGGCGATATTGTGACTGTTTTTCAGATTCTCACTCCAACCCCTGTGTCGGTGGCAGCGCCGCACGTGGTCGAAATCGCTGGTTTGGAAGGAAGCTAGCTCATTAATTTAAGTACTTGCAGAAGAATATCTTTGAGGAGTCTCGGCTCTTTGAAGGGTATGATCAAGAATATGTTCTATTCTTACTGTCAGTGTCATTCTATAATCAGTTATTTTATCTCGTACTGCTCAAATTGCATCTTTACCTCGATTACTGGCCCAAAATCTGCATTTTCTCCCCTCTCCCTTGATTAGCTCTTTTATTTATAGATATTCACTACAATCATATTCCTGTTCTAACCATCCCTTTGTATTATAAATTTTTCAGTAATAATAGTTTTTATTATTAATTCTAGTTTTCATTAATAATGATATTTTTATTAATAATATTAATTTTTATTAATAATGTTAATTTTTTAATAATCATTTTTATTAATAATGCTAGTTTTCATTAATCATGATATTTTTTATTAATAATATTAGCTTTTATTAATACTTTTTATTAATAATGCTAGTTTTTATTAATTATGATATTTTTTATTAAATTATTAATAAAAAAGGAAGTTTTCGTTAATAATGTTAATTTTTATTAATAATACTAAGGATTTAGATTAGCTTCAGAGAATCAAATGATTCAAATCAACTGCATAACATTCATAAGATTCATATATTTTTATTTTATATCTTGTCCTATTTTTCTAAAATGATATTAATATCACATTAGAGGAAATGAAAATCATTCTAGATAACTTAACGTTGATTTAAGATGAAATTTAACAATTTCTCCTTGTATTAATCAACTGCTGAATACTTTTATTATTCGATTAGTTTAAATGCAATCCTTAAAACTTTTTTCATGGAGCTAATTTTTCTAAAATTAGATTCAAATAAGACAGACAGACATTTCATGTCTGGAACTACGATAAGTTCAATGAGACATTTTTATTAATATATAGGGTAAAACTAATGCTGTCTTTTCATTAATAATTTGTCCGTGAAAAGGATTAAATATTTTATTGTTTTGGTATCGAGTTCTTGGTACTTTTTCTTCACTGAATCTTGCATAACTTTCACTTTCCCTACGAAGTTAGGAAGACAAAATTCTAAAATTTCATTTAAAATACTTTTTTAATTTTTTTTTTCATTTTAATCTTTAGATTTGTATTATCCGCTTTCATTGGCATTATTTCCAAAAATATCCTAAATGATCACCCATATACCACAGAATACAGAGTACAAGTGCCGAGGGTGGGGTGCCTAGGCACTCCGATTTAAAAACGTTTTAATGATTTGTTTATTCTTTATTTTATAAAAAAAGAACATAGCCAATTTAATAGCCTGCTAGTATTGGTAAAACGAATAAATTCAATATCTAATTGCAAAAAAACTATGTAGCAACTAATTATTTGAAAACTGCTCTCATTTATAATTTCTTGTATACGAATTAGAGAGGAAATATTATAATCGTTAAAAAATTCAAACTCTGGATTTTGTCGAATCTCCGCATTTCAGACATTTCCTAGTTCAAAAAACACATTTTTATCATTATATCAGTTCCATCTGCCTGTGAACACGATATCTCAAAAACGCATTGAGCAAAAACAACTAAAATTTGGTATTATTAATTATAACCAAATGTGTAGCTATGTCCCAACTTTTGAACAAAATCCATTCACAGGCAGTCTGCCTGATTGTTCGAGTATAAGTGGACTCGATAACAACAAAATGCAAAGAGCTAAGTAGATAAAATTTAGTACACTCATTTCGACTTTAAATTATATGCGCTTTCAAATTTTAAATCAAATCTGTCGAAGGGGGGGTCGTCTGTCGGTTTGTACTTGCTCATTCATGTAAACACAACAACTCATAAACGCAATGGTTTAAATCAATAAAATTTCATGTGTAATCATGTGATTACAACTATAGTTTCGTCGCTCGAAATTTGATACGAGTCAACATCTAGATGGTAAATCAGTAAATTAAATTTTATCTGTTTTTTTTAAGTTAGCATGTTTACTTACGTTCGGACAGACAGGCAAACTTTTTGTGAATAAATTTGATTCAAAGTTTGATTGAAAACTACAAAATTGATGTAATGAGTATATACAAAAGTTTACTCCTCTACGTAGCGTAGAGAAAGTAGAGAAATCGTCAAAAATATGAACTCCAGATTTTGACAAATCTCCACGTTGTAGACTTCTCTAGTTCGAAAAACGAATTTTTAGGAAATGTTCGTCTGTCTATCTGTGACAAAGATAACTCAAAAACACTTTGAGCTAGACGGATGAAATTCGGTATACAGTCGTTACACCGAATTTGCAGATTTATATCAAATTCTGAAGAAAATCTCTTCAGAAGAAATCCGTCTGTCCAGCTGTACGAATATAAGTTAACAGGGCAATTACGAAACGAAGTGAGCTAGATAGATAAGATTCTGTATACAGATTTAACATCTATAGGGTAGACAGACCCCTGTCAAATTTTGAGCCAAATCGAACTAAGGGTTGACTGTCTATCGGTCTGTACTTTCAGAAACATGTAAACGCGATCATTCTAAAACGTAATGATATAAATATATCAAGAGATCCATATATTGTTATGGGATTTTGTGTTTAGAAGGGGTTTTTTTTAAATTTCAGTTGAATTTAAAAAAAAGGGTCTAAAACCAAAATTCGGATTTTTGATACCACTTACGCATGCCACGGATTAGTCGCCAAAAATTGCGCCAAAGATTACACGATAGATTCAGTAAAAAATGCCAAATTCTCTCCAAAAGTTAATATTTCGTAACTATTGTAAGCCAGTGCTATCTAAGGCGTTCTCTTGGTGATAATTTTTTTAGAGAGTATGCGAGAAAGTTTTGGGAAGACCACACCCACTGGTTTTTCTAATTGTTGTCTTTATAGACAGATAAATCTTGTTTCAAAAGTATGTTTTTGGGACTGAATAAAATCCCCAACGTAGATATTCGTCAATGGAATACGAGATGAATTTTTTGACGATTACAATTTCTTCTTTGTGTTTTTCGTACATGAGAAAGTAAAAATTTTGTAGACATCAAAGAAACCAAAGCGCACAGAAATTGGATCCAACAACACCTTTTTTTCCAAATAATTTTTGAAAAGGTTGTAAAGATCAAAATTACATATTAAAACGATCTGGAGTATATTCCTCGCGACTTTTTAACATATTTCTACAGATATGGCATGATTTGTATTTAGATTCGTTGTAATGATTTTTGTATAGATAAATTGGTGAAATAGAATGTCGTACGTGGTTTAGATCCTTCCGCCGATTAATTACCCAAAATGACCAAGTTTTACCTATTTGGCATAAGCATTATAAGCAAAAGTTTATTTTTTAACTTATTTATTTTAGGAGATACTATTTTTACTATATATAGCCATAAAAATAGATAGGCGGTTTATTTTCGTCGAATTTGATACACCGGTGTGGCATGGTGTGGAGAGGGGATGCCAGCTCATGTGTCATCCTCGTCATCTGACCGTGATTCAAAATGACGAGGTCCGTCCCAAAATAGCCCTCGTGTTGCTTTAAAACGGGACGTTAATATAACTAAACTAAACGAATTTGATAAAAATAGGACTCATTTCTACAATTTTAGTTTAAAGACCGCATATAGCAATTCATTCCATTTTTTTTATTATTATTATTTCTTAGTTATCGGATATATATGAATATACATACCAGCAAGTAATTATTTTGCCCACGTATACAGTACAAAATTTGATATGTACTTACAATTCAGATGATATTCATATGCCAGATTTCATCCATATCGATCATAATATTTTTCAAGTATCATGTTCAAATCATACGAATGAAAAGTTTATTTGTTGATCGATTTTTGTTCGAAATTTAATAAATATCTACAGTATTGGGGAAAGAGCCTCATACCCATTTTCATTCATCGTCATCTCCCCTTTGTTGAAATGTTCACTTCCGTCTCACTCAAATTCGCGTGACAGCAAAGGTTCTCAGTCAATGTTGAATTTGATACGAGGAGAACAAGCCTATGTTTAGTTTATATCACCTTGTTTTAACACGTTGCTCAGCACGTGAATCACCGGTGATTCATGCATACTATCTAATTAGATATTTTCTTCTCTACTACAATTAGAAGAGAGCAAAGAATTAAGCATCATATATTAATTGTGGTCCGAATCAAAGGCAGAGAACCAATCATGGCAGAGAATGTGTTAAATGATTGTACTGAAATATTTTTATTTTTAGTTCTATTAACGCCCCGCTTTAAAGAAACACTAGGGCTACTTTGCGATGCACCTCGTAATTTTGAATTGCGGTCAGATGACGAGGACGATACCTGAGCTGGCACACCCCTCTCCAAACTTCCACACTACACCATCGGGAGAACAATTGGCCCCGACGGATTTAACGTGTACCACATCCGCTTACACGACGGTTCTTCGATGGAATTGGGTCTCGAATCTGAAACCCTCCGATTCCGAAGCTGAGATCTTACCACCAGGCCACCGCGGCCGATCGACAGATATATGTAATGCCTGAAATGGCTTTTTCGGTTTTATTTAGGTAGAAGACATACAGATTCATTAAATTTTCGAAACTTAAATTCTTTGTATATTAGAATATTTTCTCTTTATACAATTCATATACAGAAAAAAAACCCTGCAGACTGTTACTGAAAAAGATAAATTTGGTTACATTTATAAATGTTAATTGCAAATATTTATTTGCATAATGCAAAGGATAAATTGCCTTTATCATGATTTTAAAAAAGTGAAAATTTTATTTAGTAATCTATGAAAAAAATCAAAAGTAAAATACTCCAGGATTTTTTTTTCAATCAAGATTTTTTAATGTTCAAAAAATCCATTTGAATATTTGATAATTAGATTTTTAAAATCCATCTTTCACCGGACTGAATACATTTAGAGACACTCTTTATGAGATAAGTAATTTCAACAATTTTCCGTGACATTATAGAAAACTATAATCTCTAGTTTTAATTTCAACATTGAATTAAACGGTTCGCAACTTGTAATTAATCATTTGGGAATCGGTATCACATTCTCAACAATTATTTCTTTTTTAAAAAAATTTCTTTGAAAAACGGAAACAAAAACCATGAAAAGTTAATTAAATCTGGAAGCTATCCAATACTAGTAATTTTTTTACATGCATTAAAAATAAAAAAGATCTCTAAATGTCATTGGATATCTATATTATTTTTTTAAATTTTGTCTCATCATTTTTCTTGTTCTCCCTTAGTTAAATCTTCTTTTATGTCATTTTACAGCAATTCAGGAAAATACAAATAAAATATCATATTAAATGATAGATAAAAGTGCTATAAAAAAAATATTTAAATTGGGCGAAAAAAAAAGTTAAGACAAAGTATTTAAAAAAAATCTTTTGGCAATATAATAAAGACCAAATAAAAAAAAATAATTAAATATTTGAGAATAACGTAGAATAAAATCGTCTGGGAATAAAGTAGGACTTTTATTAAATTACGTTATAATATAAAGTTATAAATGCATGTTTTTGTCTATTTGTCACTTTTCACAAGAATTCCTAAACGGTAGACAGAAGCTACATGAAATTTCCACATGCCATTCTTAGAGATTATTTACAGATCAAATTTGATATTTTCAGTTTTCAAAATTACTTATTTTTTAAGATATTTAATTAATTAACGATAATTTAATCAGAAGTATTTTTGCTCAATTTTTCAGTAAAAATTTTTAAGTAATTATCACGCAAAAATAATTGATGTATACAATCTAAAACAGGTACCAGTTGTATTTTTAATGATGTTCATTTCATTGCTATGCATTTTTTCTTTTATTTTAAACACAATTCTCTATTTAAAAAAAGCTTTCTGATGCTGTCATTAAATTAGAACTAATTTTATTATTCCAGAATTTACCAAATCCTTCACGAATTTGCATTACTATTGTGTATAAAAATAATAAAGATAATTAAAGTTATCTTTGGTATTAATATAAAAATAAAAATTTTTACTTCCTCTTTTGTTTCGTAGCATCCAAACATTTTAATTTTGCATATATTGCAATCCAATGAAGTTAATTTAATTACTCTCACAATGCAAAGTTCATCTAATTTTCAAGAATTTTAAAGGGAACTAATGATTTTGTAGGAATCATACAAATTTATGAAGCTCGTTTGTACCAAAGTGAGAAGTTATAGAAACAGAAGTAACACTACGTTGCTCCTCCAAACAAAAATACCAACTCAGGCACAAAAACAACAAAAGGAAGAAACGCCAACTTGAAAATCTTTTGTTTAAGCAATGCTTTGATCAATCTCCATATAAAATCTTTATTCATTCAATTATTTTTAAAATTTTTATAATACGTCGATTAAAAATATAAAAGCAGAAATTTAATGAAATCAATTAGAATTTACATAATACATATCAAATATGCTGACCCAATATGAATTTCAAATCTTTGCTATTTTCAAGAAGAAGAAAAAATGGGAAGTGTCAGAACGATGTAAGAAAATGCTGGAATCGATTCTAAACAACACGCTCATCTCATTTGTCATATGTCAATGATTTTCTACGAATCAAAAATGAGTGGCAATTTTGCATGACATTATATAAAATCTTTGTTCTAATTTCATTTGATTAATATGTATTGATGGGGCCTGGTTTTATAATTAAAAACTATCTCTGATATTATTTCATTGTTATAAAGTTTTAATCATTATAATGCGAGTATTAGAGAACAGCAATATTACATTAAAAAATATATAAATATATGAAATTAAATCAGAAAAAGCATTATAATACTCTATTTGTTTTCTATACATAAAGGAAAACGTACATTCGTATACCAGAGATCATTAAAATCGCCATATCCCAGAAAAATTAATTTGTGAACTGAGAGTTCTCAATACAAGTAACCCAAATTATTCTTACATGCATGAGAAAGAACATAACAACAGCCTTCCTACCTTTTGAAAGAACTTGGTTCAAAATCTAATAAGAATCTACGTTTTAAATGCTAAACCTGTGTACCAAATTTTATTTATGTAGCTCTTTATTTTATAATTATGGAATTCACTTGTAACCAATGAGACGGGCAGACTTCCCGTCTCATTGGTTACAAGGATTGGTTAATTGGTCTCATTGGTTAAATGGATTTCATTCAAAATTTGATAGAAATCTACATATTTGGTCCCGTAATCATTTACCAAATTTCATCCGTCTAGCTGAAAGCAGTTTTGAGTTATCATGTCAGACGGATATAAATCCAAAAATGTGTTTTTTGAAAAGTCTAGAGGTTTGTTCAAATCTTGAGTACGAATTTCTTGATGATTACAATGTTTTATTTTTGTATATTCAGTATACGAGGAAACAAAAGGCCTACTCAACACATTATTTTGGAATAATCTCGTCATTTTGGACAGTGTTCAGACGATGCGAGCGGAACCTCACTCGCCATCCACCTCTCAAGAGAGAGGACAACACTCTTGACATTTATGACTGCACGTCCGGTGGCTTGTAGATTGTTCAACTAACCTCAAGCGAAGCCCAGTCGCAGAATACACAGAGCGCTATGGTTTAACCCTCTTACTATTAACACAGCCATACAAGTTCCAGACTAGTAGATGTAATAGTAAAACTCGGGCAGAAACATATGGAAGGATTGATAAACAGGCGTAATGCCAAAAATTAGTTTTTCGAACTCAGAGAGTCCAAAATGTGGAGCTGGTAATTATAGTCTTTTCTATGTATTTAGTGTTCAAAAAAGAAAAATTAGCTTTTATTTCAATAAAAAGAGAATTTTTCTTATTTTAAATATTATTCTTTGTCTTTAATTCCTGGTTCATAAATATAAATATTTTTTTTAATTTTGATATGAATTTTTAAAAAATCATATTCACTGCCAGGTAACCAAAATATGATAAAATTAAATTCGGTAAACAAATAGTTGCTCATTAACATGTCATAATACTGAAATAGTGAAATGTTATTGATGATACACAAGCATCGAAAACTTCACTTAGGCACATCAAATTCATGTGTTCATGGTTCAAGTCCATAAAGTTCAATTACAAAACTCCATGCGATCATGGTTCAATTCCATAAAGTTCAATCACAAAATTCCATGCGTTCATGGTTCAATTCCATAAAGTTCAATCACAAAATTCCAATGCGTTCATGGTTCAATTGCATAAAGTTCAATCACAAAATTCCATGTGATCATGGTTCAATTGCATAAAGTTCAATCACAAAATTCCATGTGATCATGGTTCAATTCCATAAAATTCAATCATAAAATTCCATGTGTTCATGGTTCAATTCCATAAAGTTCAATCACAAAAATTGCATGTGTTCATGGTTCAATTCCATAAAGTTCAATCACAAAATTCCAATGCGCTCATGGTTCAATTCCATAAAGTTCAATCACAAAATACCACGAGTATAAAGATTCCATGTGTCTTTATTAAATAAATTAAATAAAGATGATTTAAAATACTGAAGCATTCATAAAACATTGCTATTAATATCAAAAATATGGTTATTAATTAACTAAGGATTAACTTAATTGAGTTTGGACGAATTTAGTATAGAATTTGGATTCATTAGTATATGATCCAAGAATCCTTAAAGAAAATTTTACATCATCATTATTATTAACTGAGAATTATGCTTAAAGATTATCAGAGTTTTATATTCAATTTATTATTTATTTAACAAATAATAAATAAGTCAGTGTTTGCATTTAAAATTACTTCCTCCACAAGATAGTGCTTACAATTTGGATTACATTTTATCTTTTGAAACATAAGAAAAATCCAGACTTTAATTAATTAAATTTAATTAATAAACTAATTGGTAATCTTCTAGAATAAACAAAAGTCTCAAGAATCCAGATTATTCGTTGTCCTTGACGCTCTTTTTGATCTTTTAATGAAAAATGAAAAGAAATTATAGTCAATAAATTTTTAATGGATACTTTTATTTTCAATCGAAGGGAAGAAAGAAAATGCTTGAATAGCTTAGTTGACAATATTTTATTTGTTCATTTTATTGGGAACAGCAAAGAAGCTACTTAAACAGTAAACTCGAATATGTTTGGCAGTGAAAACAACTTTCAGCATCATTAAAAAATTTGAAAAGGGGAAATTTACATTCACATGTATATTTTCACAAGTATTTTTCAGTGGCAACATGACAATATAGACGTTTTTATTAAACTGCTAATGTTGGATGCTATGCTATTTAAAAAATATTTAAATTTTTATTTCAGTTTTCTCCTTATTTATCTTATTTATGGAAGGACATAAAAATGACAAGATAATATTTTTACTTCCAGAATTTTATCACGTATCCAAGCAAACTGCAGGAACAGGAACAAAAAAACATATATTTAGAGCAATATATAGAATATTATTCTCTATCAACTGAAAAAGTTGATATTTCGTGTTTTGCATTTAGATATGAGTTATGCTTCTTGATAATTGATGTTTTTTATGAATGATTCACTAAAGACATCATATAAGATAAATTATTACTTTAAAAAGTCGATTTATATTCTTCAATTTTGAAAAATTTCTCAAAAAAATATATGAATTTTATTTGAATTTTATTTTTTTGTTTGTTTTATTTGGAAAATTGCATTCATTTTTATATTTACATAATGTTACTTTAATATTATTTCACACTTTTAAATGCTATTTTTCCAATTTTTCGAATTTTCAAAACATTTTTGACAATTTTTAATTCGTATTTATTATTTTATTTTAATGATTTTATTTAATTTTTTTAATTCATTCATTTATGTTTGAAACGCGTTTTTTGCCTATTTTATACAAAAATTCAAAAATATATTTTATGAAAGTTTTTTTTAAAAAAATCCTCCAAAATTCATATATTTTATATGTCATATTTATTTTACAAAAGAAGTCATACATATTTATTTAAGTCATTATTAAGTATTAAGGCATTTATTTAAGTCATATATTTTACAAAAGTGGAGTACTTGAATAAAAATTACTTCAAAGACTAATGATCTTGTTGCTTACTTTGGAAAGAAAATGCTGTTAATATATCTTTGCTATCGTATTGGAATGTTTTTTTAAATATTGTAAAAGAAAATATAATTTTTTAATCTATAGAAATTTATAAATAAAACAATTATATGCAATTACATGAATTAGAATGTAATCCATTCTAATTGTGGTCGAAAAGCAATTTCTGATCCCTTAGAATTAAGTAACTACTATCAAATAACTACTATGACTACTAAGTTTTACTATCAGTTATAAAAAAATGTTTTAAATGAAGAAAGAATTTAATGTGATTGATTCCATTAATATTATAAAGATAGAAAAATGAATTTGAAGTTTTCATACAATTCCTCACTTCGATTAATAACAATTATTTAAATATTATCAATATAATGCGATGTCAAAATTTAAAAAATCCCATTGTATTACAATTAAAACTGGCCAAGTTATATCACTTGGAATTAAATAATTTTATTCCCTACTGCAATTAATTTTGGGCCACAAAAAATCCTGTAAAGTTAAATCAAGTAGCAAGTTTCTAAGTTGTAGCTTTGAAATATTGCACTTGATATATATACCTCTTTGAACATGAATTAAGATTTTAATTTAAATATATTACCGGCATATTTAGAGCAAAACCAGGACTATCTTGTAATTTTAAGACTCACTCAGACAATAAGGACACTTGAGTGTCCCCCACTCACTAAACTTCTACATTGCATCAGCCGGAGGACAACTGATTCTCGAAATCAGTCTATGTCTCGGTCCCACAAACATATGAATCGTTTATGGAATCGAATTTCAAATTAGAATCCATCCGCCTCGAAGTCAAGTTCTTACCACTAGACCATACACACTCCAAATTCAGATAAAAATATGAGAAGTTGACAGCTCAGTGGCAGGTTTTGTCTGTCTGAAGAGTACAATATTTTTACTGTTCCTCTCTCTATCCTTTAATGATGGTATCTCATATATCGGTATAAAAGATAAGTATATTAGCTGCTCGTATTGTTACGAATCCGTAATGCTGCTTCCCAGCATAGTTGGTTTCATCATTGGAAAGAATGTTTTACAGTCATCTGTATGGGACAGAGTCTGGGAGTCGTGTCGGGGGTCCCAGAGCTTGGCGACCATTTGGCGACTTTGGCACCAAAATAGATAATACACGAAACTTCGAGAATTTTCCCGATCCGTCCAGTAGGAACCGAGATACGCCTCGAACGTTCCTGATTGGTTTAGAGGCTTCAAGCCCCGCCTCCTGAGACCTATAAAAGGGGCTGCAGCTACCAGAGAAGTCAAGTTAGTAATCCGAGTCCGAGTCGGAGAAGTCGAATACAGAGTAGCCGGAAGCGACGGAGTCAAGCTAGTGCTGAACTGAGCTGTGCTGTACTGTCCGCAGTAGATTCTGGTTGTATGCTGCTGTGTGTGCTGTTGTATGCTACACAGCACACACAGTTGTCTCGGGAGAAGATAATCGTCTTCTGTGCTGTATATAGTTGTCACTTTTGTGCTGTCCTGTGTATCTTCGTGTAAATAAACGCCGTTGTTTCTTTTTCTACTGCTGATTGAGCGTTCTTTACACCATATCACTTACACTATCCGAACGAACCCCGGTAAAAATTTCGTAACAGTATTTTAACGTTTATCTCAATGCTTAAAATTATTTGCTGCTACATGGATATGGAGTTCATCATGGTTCTAAGGCAAGGTTGAAGTAATTCATAATTTATCCCTCGAGCACTATGAATTCCAAAATGAATTATGACAGCAAACAGAATTAATTTTAGGATTAACCACGGAGTCTCCAAATGAATTCAGATAATTTTTCTGCTTTTCCCATTTTGTTTCTAATTTATAAAAGTTTGTAATAGAAAATATCAATTTAAAATCCGAATTAAAAAACTATACTATAGAGGTAATGAAAATGCATTGAAGAACTTTTTACAAACTATGCGATCTTAAAACAAAACTAACGAAATATTACAAATATATAAGAAGGAGAATGTAAATTGTAACAGAAATGTAAATGTAATCACAGTTGTACGAAGTAAGTAGTCATAATGTAAGAAGTTCAAATTTGTTTGAACAGTAATAATGAAAATCGCAATTTCTTAAAAACATTTTTCTAATGCATGTACAACTCGAATTCAAAATAATAGTTAATGACTATTAACTCTGATGTATACCGTATAAAAAAAACGTATTTTTGAAGGAAATAATTTGCGCATTTCATTTGCATGTTTTCAAGTTTAATTACAAACAGCTACTTTATTTCAAAAGTTTCAACATATAAAACTGGTTTGATTCTACTTCACTGCATTCTTCTGAAACATTGAAGAATCAAAAGATATTTTAAGTTT
>JAPMOR010014942.1:0-24853 GCA_026543865.1 Argiope aurantia | reverse complement strand
TGATGTGGGGATTTTCGAATGACCAAATATTCGCATTATGCATGCACCCCCTCTCTCGTAAAACAGGCTTCATCTGAGATTAAAACTCTAGCAGAAAAGTGAGCATCTTTCTGTGTTGCACCAAGCATCCAGAGTGCGAACTCCACCCAATTAGCGATTTTCACTGAAAAACGTTACCTGCGACTCTATGTTTTCTAATAATTTTTCATCTACTTAATGCCTATTATCTTTGTTCTGAATTTATCTTTCGAATTTGACAGCGCTCTCTGCGAACGCCGGTACTAATGTTGCAGCGATGTTTTCTGGTGCCCCTTTCATTTTTTTTTGAATATCTTAAAAACTCCTTAATTTTCGCACTACACACTTATATCAAATTCTTTACATTTTCATACTTTTATTGTTCTTTAAGTTTTAATATTTCTGTAAATATGTTTTCAGAACATCTTTTTCGTTTTAAATAATTTACGACACCCTAGATTAAATCCGCATGCTACCTACATGAAAAAACCTTTTAAGAATTCCTTGTACTTAAAAAAATCATAGTTGAAACAGCAGTTGTTATTTTTTGTTAATTTCTTACAGTTTTCAACTGTTCTCAGACTTCTTAAATTTTCGCGGTTTTCACCTTCTTAATGTCATTTGGGACCCTATGTTGTATGGTGATCTTTATCCTCTTTATATCTACTATCACCCCTCTGAATGTGTCGGTCGAATTCGGCAACACCTTGTATATATGATTTAACATATAATACGAATTAATATTTTAACTCTTAATTGCTTCAAATTTACAATCTTGGGAATTCGAATTATCATTTCTCAAACTTTTAAACTGAAACTAAATCATTTGAATATATATAATTCTACGTAAAATCTACATATAAGGTACAAGTACCCTTATTGTTCTATGAAGTCTGAATTGATTCAATGAATCAGAGCATTCCCGAAGCGGACGGTGTCATTAATATAATTAAACAAAATTCTTCTTCTTCTTCTTCTTCTTCATGAGCATAACGGCTCCTTTTAGACTTTGGCTGCCTCAACCACGCACACTTTCCAACATTTTCTATCCCCCGCAACTCCTTTCCAGTCATTTATCCCCAGACCAATCTGGTCTCTTTCCACAGCATCCAGACATCTAGTTGGAGGTCTTCCTCTGGCTCGGAATTCCATAGGAATTTTAAAAGTGGATATTTAGTGGTCGCGGATTTCAAGGTTTCGCTAGTTATGGCCGAGCCCTCTTAACACTGGTTATCCAGAACAATAGGCTGACGCAGTATAGTCAGATTGGCTCTTGCGCCAATAAACACCAGAATCCAGTCCAATCCGGGACAATAGGTTATCTGTCTATCTATAGGTCTATAAATTTATATAATTGAAAACTGAATCTTGTTCGCCAATATCCTCTCTCTAGCACTGGACCAAAAATAGTTCTAAGGATCTTTCATTCGAACATGTTCAGAGAATGCTGAGCGTCCAAGTTAAGAGTCCGAGTTTCAATTGCATAGAGCAGAATAGGCACAATAAGAGTATTATAAATTCTTATTTTGCTTTTTCGACTGATTAAGTTGGATTTTAGTTGTTTTTTCAGCCCAAAAAACATTTATTAACCATTTTTATTTTGTTCTCAATTTCTTTTTCTGTCTTCTTTCATTAATCATTGTGACAGGGTTTTTGAAATGATCGACTTTTTCGAAGGAATGGCATTAATACACATAGGAAAACAGTAATTTATAGTTGAGGATGGGAATTCCATAAATTCGGTTTTATATTCGTTGAGGGTAAGAACCATATGTGGCAGAAGTTTCCAAAGCCTGAAAAAAAAGTGAACAGTTAATTTGAAATAATTTAGCACTTGTCGCTTTTATTAAATAAAAACAAACTGTCTCATCAGTACAATAGTATGTTAAACATCATTGTAGATAATATTTACAATGGACAAAAATCTTATGAAAACTGTATAATTTTCAAAATTAAAGATAATTAAATAATATTACACATATCATCATTTTAGTTTCCTTAATAAACTCTTTGATTTTTTTAAAAAAAATATTTGCAAGTAAAATTAATTTATAAATATGTACTTATTAACATTTTCAAAAGTGAATTGGTAGACCCTTGATTTATTTTAATGTACATATATTTTCTAAATTGCTCTGTTGAAGATAAAATTCATATATACAATCTAACAATTTATTACTATTATCGTAGCTTCAAATCAGCAATAGAATTAGCGATTTCATTTGACATTAAATTTAGGTTAATTCAATTATGTATTTGATTGAGTTTAGATTGTAACATTAAAGTGTGAAAGAAAATGAATCCTTCTTCTAACGAATGTTAATTTCTAAAGAGTAGAATACAGTTTCCAATTAAATATTATAACTATGTTTAATTACTATTTTCTATGAAATTCATCGTTTCCATGAAAGTTTTAGTGTCAAATGTTATCAGTTTACGTTCCATTACATATGCAGCTATAATTTATTCAATTTCCTCCTATTATCTCCAAGGATTAAATATATTTCTGCAGAATTTTAGTTTCGAAATTGAATTACTTACCAATGCATTGTACAAAGTGTAACATAAAGAATATTTTATCCTTTAGTACAGAATTCTCTAGAAAATAAATGGGAATTGGGACTTTTAAATTAATTAGCGTTCAGAATTACTGACAATGGATGTTTTCTCTTCTATTTTTATGATTAAAGTCTCTTGAGAAATTGATAAAATTCCTCATGCATCAAAATATATTCTTTTCTATCTCTTTTTCTCACACACGTTCTGTGTGTGTGTGTATGTAGAATTTGTGCATAATATTTTGGAGAATTTTATGTTCCATTTAAAAGTATTTATAATTTATTTAAGCAAACTAAATTAGAGTATAAAAGAATTTTGCAAAAATATATTTTTTTTTTCTCTAATAAATAGACATTGTTGCTTTCAATACGAAAATTATTGCATTAAAAGAAATGCCTTTATTTTTATGCATTTATATTGATTATGTGTTATTCAATTGCAATGATGTCGCTTTTTCACCTAACCAATTATTCCATATAAAAAGGGGACATAAATATGTTGTCTTGTTCCTTTAATAATAGCACACATTTATATAAAATATATGTATTAATTTTAACTACGAAAAGATCGATTACTGAGAAAATATACGTTAAAGTAGAGCTGTTGACAAAATTGCAAAGTGTAATCTGCAATTCTTCATTTTAACAGAATTTTACTCTAGATCTAGAATTTGTTTTCCCCTTTATCTTATTTATTTCCTAGTGGCAGCATTCTTATTCAAGATTTCCTTGCTAATTGAATATATAAGCACTTCCGACTTCACAAATCAAATATACTATATCTAAATGCCATTTTTGTAAATATAAATGTTCAAAAGTTAAGGATGCTGATATTTTGTGATGGATGCACATTGATGTATAGAAAAGCAAGCAAAACATTTTTAGGCGCTGATTGATTTATATTACTGATATTTCATAAAATTCTACTGAAAATTAATAATAGATGTTGGTATTTCTTCTTAAAATTAATGCCATGCCTGCATTATTCAAAATTTGCATGAAGTTCTAACGCCATATATTTCTGTTGCCATGGACATAACTTAAATATCTGTCACAAGCCCACTGTAATGAATAGGATTTGTGTTATATTTGAACGTAACATTTTCTTCTTCTTTTTAACATTTTGTGACCTTAATGAATACAGAATCAGCTTTATGGGAAGTGTTCTGTTACATATTATATAAATTGAACAGACACAATTTCGATTTTAAATAAACTCTCAGCAAATAAGGCATTTGTCTAAAGATCACATGCATTAAAAATAAATTTCAACTATTTATTTTTTATCTGAAAAATTTCTGAATTTTTCCATAAAATTAAGTAGAATTTATTCATAATAGCAAAATTGCCGAAAGTATTCATTTTCATTATTGTAATGACATGATATATTTTAGTATGAAATTGAAATAAAGGAAATAATGCTGTGAAATCTTACGACCTTTCGAAAGCAAAATTAATTTTCAAGCTATCATAAAGCATAATTGCATCAATAACAGAAAAAGTGAAAATGTTTTTAATTTTTCGTATTACGATTATTTACCTTGACAAGAAAATATTAGCACTTTCCTTTTTAAGGGTTTTACAGATGATATATAACATAATTTTCAAAATTTTAATAACAACAATGATTACTTTTCTTTATTAGGGAAACAGGAAATTATATAAATTAGAAGTTAAATTTTCTGTAATATTCCAAAAGAATTTCTCAAACAAAAATTGGGATGACAATAAATTCCGTTCATAATGAAAACTTATTTCTGTTAACTGGCTCTCCATGTAGCTTTGTCACAACTTTCACAATTTTCTTTTAATTTCATTTTTACAGCAATAGTAATTAGATTGATAATTTTTTGTTTACATTGTTTTGATATTTCTTTTATTATTGAAATATTTCAAAATAGAGCATTTTCAAGATAAAAAAAAATATTGTTATAATTCCAACAAGAAATATCACACTTTTTCTTAGTATCAAAAGCGGAACTTAGGCAAACACAAAAGCATGATGCCATGAAAATCAGAAATAAATTTATGTAGTTTATTTCACTCTAAGGTTTTATGCTAAAAAAAGCAGTTTTTCTGATAAAACAATAACAATTACATGAATAATTAAAATTGTTACATTTTTTTTTTCAAATTGATATGATTTTTTTTTATATTTGATTGTGAAACTAAACAGCTAAGATTTTGAGAAATGCGTCTTTTTAAAAATTTCCCACAAACACTTATCTTATACAGTAGGTATAAAGCGAGTCGATGGCTGAAAAATAAATAAAAAAAAAAAAAAAAAAAAAAACTTCCATACACGAAGAAGCATGGAACTAAAAATTATATATAAATATAAACAAAGGATATAAGAAAATGTAGAAAGAACATAAATAATATTCATACCACATCAGAAAAGAAACACGTATTCTATGAAAATTGCATGTAAATAAAAAAATAATAATTCTTCAATCTTCTTCTAGGGGAAAAAAAAACGATAAAAAGAATTTTTAAAAGTATCAAAAGTTTGGAAAACAATTCAGAAATGGAAAGAAACGATGCAATCCAATTATGGGAAATAAAGTAATAAATAAAATAAAATTTAGAAAAAAAATTGTAGGTCAAATGAAAAAAAAAATTAGGCACATGAATTAGTAGAATAATCTGTTGCATATGAATACACGATTTTTAGTACCTTTTATTGCAATTATATTATAGAGAGTATATGTTTTTAGTATTGTCATAGTTTTGAAGCATTCTTTTTTTGAAATCTATCTGAATGTTTATTTAGATGAATTTTTTTGTTTGTGGACAGTATTAAATAAGAAATTATCTACATTTCCTCGTCTTCAACAGATGCATAGTGATATAAAGGATTTTAAGACATTTCAAATAATATGGAAATTAATCATAATCATTTTAAAAGTATATAAAAAGTTTATTTTTAATATATGTCTATTAAGAAGTTGCAATAAAAATTAGATCTGCAAGCCCAATGAATCGTAAAATCAGCCTCTCAGACTATGAGTTATCTTCATTTATTTCATTTATAAGTAGACATAAATAATCCTTCGGAAAACATGAAAGTATTTTATATCAGATACTTTTATATTTAAGATATAAAATACCGATTTTTGACAATTTTGACGATTTTCTTTAGACTTTTTTTATGGATCATATTTTCGTTTTTCCTAAACGGTTTACCTTTTTACTTAATAATATGTTTTTTAAAAAGTTACAGTAATTGCAAATGAAATTACGATTGGAAGCTATAATTGACGTAGAATGTCAGTTGTTTCTAAGAAATTTCATTATAATTTTAAAAAAATTCCCTGCTTCTCTCAAAAAGGTTACACTTGTAAGAAGCTTTTTCACCCTTTTCGTGTTTATAATTGATAATAATTTTAAAAATTTAAAACGGTCTTTCCAAAAAAAAATTTTCTATGTGGATGCCATTGAATACAAGTATGTCCTATTATTCTACAGATGATAGTTATATAAAATATTTTAAGACGTTTAAAATAATAGGAAAATAAACAACATCAAATTAATAAAAGGAAGCAGAGGATAATCAGAACAAAGCTTTTCACAATCGTTCCGAATGTAGTCGGTTACTTTTAATAAAATAACCTTTAAGTATTAGCTAATATGTATGGATAATTCAACTATTTATAATTGTGATTCAATTACATAAATTTGAAATAACAATAAACTTAGAACTGAAAGAAAAGATTACAAAAAACAGGTTATAAAAATATTTTTCATATGAATTTTAACTACATCAGAAACTGAATTATTGACAGTTATGGAATAGAAAATCTTCGAATAATTAATGGAAAAAAAATAAAACCTAAAAACTTATATATTTACTTTTAAGTGAAAACAGATATTTTTACAGTTGCAACTTGCACAACACAGTCCTTTTTCAGCAACAATTATTCAGCTACAGACAAGTGTCACATCCCTGTTGACTTCCACAGTAGAAATACATCACCAAGTCCCATGATACTTTAAGAGATTTGTTTGTTTGACTGTGACTGTAGAATTGTGAGCTAATTTTGGCTGAAAACTTTAATGAAACCTCGTTGTTTTGCCTAGACTAGTTTCCATCTGGTCCGCAATGATATGTTGCCAGAAGCGGCATCACCTGGTAGACTAACTAAAACATCATTAAAGTGGAAGGAAGATGGAGTAAGAATATGAGCGATCTTATCGTCTGTGTCTACGGTCAGTAGTCGGTTTGGCAACCTTCGGTTTGAGTCAGAAGTGTCAAAAGTTACTCAAGCATACCAGTGTCGCTTTCAAAATTCAACGCAGGTGGAACTTCATCGATTTGATAGCAGCCTCTCACATTCCTCCAAAATAATATGTAGCTGGTGGAATGATATTCAATTGACACATTTAGTGTGAAATGACTTAGTTCTGGTTAATGGACATAAAAAAATCAATGAAAGTTAGCAAGAACCTTTCTGCTGCACTTGAAGTTGTTTCCTTTAACGCAGTTTCTATGATGAGTTACACAAAGACCCACCCTGAATTTCCTCAGCGTTCTATGAACCTCGGTATCTGCATTCAAGCCGATGAGCCGTCATAATTAAGCAGATGAACTCATTGACACATTCCTCCTCCTTTTGAACTTAATTATCAGCGAAACGGCTTAATCAACCTCATTTTTGACAAACAAACCATTTGGAACTGTTTTATTTTGAAATATATCCCATTAGCTATTCAGATATCTTGTGTCCATATATAGTGCTATCTCGATGCATATCTCACTTTCATTATGTTAAAAGTGATTTTTTTAATGAAAATTATCGAATACTGTATTCGTATATTATAGAATAGTAAAATACTATCAGCGTACAGATAAGAAACGTAATACTGTTTGCAATTCATTTTACGAATTATTGTTATGCAGGCAAAGCATATACGTGCTTAAATTTAAATGTTAATATTTTGCAAACCATCTTCCACTCATAACATACTTTCTTGATAAAGAAATCGGCTTAAATGGAATAAAGAATTTTTTCGGGTTTGATCTTTCTTTATCTGACAGTGCTTTAGGTTCATTTGTAATAGCTTGCTTTTCAACAGCTTTAACTATCTATCTAATAGAATTTTCTTTTTTCGAATATGTAAGAAATCATTCTTTGCTGGAATTTGTTTATCTTGTAGAGGTTTTTACAAACCAAGGCTATATAATAGAAAGTTAACTATCTCAGCAAACGAAGAATGTTTAACATATAATTCACTATTAAGGCCAAGTTAATAAATAAACAAAGTTAAACTTCTCTAATAAGCTGCACCAGGTTTTTTTTTCGAGAAATTTAAAAATGGGACCGTTTTTTATCAGTTCTTCAAGAAAAATAACCAATGAAAAAAAAATTGTATTTTACATGAAACAAAAACAGTTGTACATTTTAAAATAAAACGAGAAAAAATAGCATTAACACTAAAACAATATAAAAAAACAATTATAATAATGTATATTTCGTATTATATAATTTTTCTTGTAGTTTTCGAATACACAAAATTCTCTTAAATAATCTCAATATTAAAAATACTTATTATTAGCATCATGTATATTTTAACTATTCATCTTTAATTATTTATAAACATTATACTTTGTGCTCTTGTTTTTTAAAATATTATGCTCATTTTTTCTTATGTATTTGCTTTATTAAAATTTAATTGAAAGCTCCTTCGACCTTAGAATTAACTTCATCTTATTAGTATAAAGAAGAACAATTAATGACTATCTTTAAGTTATTAAAAGCTTTTCAAATTGATTTTATAAGCAATAGAATGGATTAAAGTTTTAATAGAATAAGATTAAAGGCTGAACGAATCAATTGTTCTAATTGCAAAAAAGAGTTATCACAGCTTTTAACTTCTTAATGTAAAAAATAGTTTTGGTATAAAAAGAGATCATATAATGAGGCCATTAATATTAGAATACTTCAAAGACCAATTCAACGACATTAATTTGATTTTAAGGCTTATGATTGAGTATAACTTTGCTCCATTTATTCCTAAATCAGTGGAATTTTAGAATTATATATATTTTTTTATCGTGAGGCAAACTAAAAAAAAACTTTTGAAGGAAGAAATTTAATTTACATTAATTTTAATATCTTGAATATTTATTGAAGATACAAAGAAAGCAATATTTGGGACAAAGATTTGACAATTGCGTTTGCAATAAATGATTTTTCTTCAAAGTCAAGCAGAACGGTTACATATATTATATATGTTATATAATATATATTAACCGTATATAATATATAAGGTTACATAAGATATTTGATATGCAAATAAACAATCCTATTGTATGAAAATCTATAAAGATTTGGAAACAATACTACATTTGGTAAAATCTATCAATATCTTGGAAAAGCAGTAAAAGAAAAGAAAAATTACGTGTAATATACTCGTTTTGCTGATAGCCTATTGCTGTTTTTGATAGAAATACAGGGTTAGAAAGAAATAATTTACCCATTTTAGAGGGCTCTAAGATGCGTTCTATTGGTCCAAATAAGATAAAATTTGAACTACAGATTATTCCTATGATGCGTTTTACATTTATTAATTAAAAAAATTAGTACACAATTCACCAATAGATGGCACTGTAACACAAATGGCATTTATTTGCATATATTGAAAAAGTGAAAAAAAATTTGTGTTACAGCGCATGTATATTACCATTTTTCGTTGGATAAAAAGAAGACAAATTCTGCATGAATATTAGTTTCGTCTCTTTCGTCATGTCTACGTTGCAATAAAAAGCACTACTTGTAAAACTTTTCTACTAGTACCAAAACAACTCCGTTGCAGTTCTAAAGGAATTTCGTTGTATGAGGCAGATACGAAGAGGTCCAATGTCTCCTACGCAAGATGATGTAGAAATTTGAAAACACTGAGCAACTAGGCATTCTTTCTGATAGAGAACGAAAAAAAAAATCCCGTCTTCCAGCATCGAAAATGTTGCGCCCGGGCTCGTTGAAGCAGCAGTCAGTCGCTGCATAATAGTGTGAGTTTGTCAGTTGTTTCCCGTGTTCTGGATATTCCGATTTTTATCCATACAAAATCAAGTCTGTGCACCTGTTGCAATACGGGGTTTTAGAGGTCCATAAAACTTTTTAATGTTCCTTGCTCAAATGGTGGTTGAAACAACTTGGCCATGGAACTTTTTGTGGAATGATGAGGCCCACTTTTGAATCAATGGGCAAGTTAACACCTACAACTGTCGAATTTGGGCAAAGGAAAACCCTCACGTTATCCAGGAACAACCCTTGAATCCTAAAAAAGTAATAGTATGGTGCGGTTTAACAGCTACATTTATCATTGGAACATATTTCTTTGAAGAGATAACTTCAAATAGTGTCCAAGTCTGTTCCGTTATCGGACAACGGTACCATGATATGCTGAGGGATTTTGTAATCCCAGCTCTTGTACAGCGTTGATGCTTTCAAGGCATCATTTTCATGCAGGATGGTGCACCACCTCATATTGATCCTCATGTAAAGTGATTTTTAATACAGAATTTCACAGAAGCACGAGTTATCAACCGTCATTTCAAAATAGCATGGCCTCTCACTCGCCGAACATTAAACCTTGCGATTGTAGGACAATATCAACAGTAAAAGGATATCATCTCTACCAGATCTGAAGAACAACATTCGGCGTCATATACTGGCTGACTCACTCCTTTCATATATAGAAAATATGGTTCTCCGATTAGCATATTGCTGAAAATGAAGGAGGACATATTGTTTATAATTGTATAATTACACAATATAAACAATTATAAACCATATTAAATGGTTTTATGTGTATTACAACGCCGCCTAAAGGTGAATTTTTATTCTGATTTTTTTAAATAAAAGTCAAGTGTATTATCTCAATAATCTATAGTTCAAATTTTTTCTCATTTGGATTAATGGAACTCATTTTTGAGCCCTCTAAAGTGGTAACTTATTTCTAGCCAACCCTGTATATGACATATATTAATCTAACAAATATAGACTCCGTTCACTTTTTGATAACATTTCGATCAAATTTTAAGTAGGAGAAGTCATCTATACTTATAATAAAGCTCAATGTGTGTGTGTGTGTGTGTGTATGTGTGTGTTGGCGCTCTACAGGCCAGACCATTCAACCTACAGATACCAAATTTGGCACATATATACCTTGGAGGCCGGGAATGTGCACCTGGGGGGTTATTTTTTCGAATTTTTAATTATAATTTTATTTATTTACAAATTAAGCGAAATTTTGGCGCGATTCTGAAATAACTTCCGAAAATATTACCGTACTAAAAAGATTTTTACATGAAGTTAAAGATCAAAAATTTGTCTTTTAAATTATACCAATGTTTTAGCCTTAAAATTAAATTTCTATTTTTAATGAATTTTTAAATAAATATTTTAACTATATTTTTCAACAATTTTTTTCGTACAAAATAAAAATAAAATTTAAGCTGCACGAGCACGTTTCGCATTCATGGGAAAAAATTAGCTTTTTTATAGTGTTGCCATCACATTGATTAAAGCTCCAGTTAAAAATAAATTAAATCTTTTTAGAAATGAAATCTGCAAAAATATAATTTTTGGCACGTGTCTGTACAAAATGAAACAAATATGAAATATTAGTTTTTCAAATAAATAAATTCAAGAAAAAATTATTTTATGATCTTTTACTCTCTCTATAATATTAATCCAATAAATCAGTTTTATTTTAAGGCAAGTTTTGTTTAACACTAAAGCTACCACGAGGCGGTCAAATGACCGGCTTCCAATGGCAGTTCCAATGTATCGGTGAAATGCAGGTAGGTTTAGTGTTAATATAAACAGGATATCCATTCAAATCAGGACCACACAGCTAATTTGTAAACGTTTAATAAGACACAGATATACTAAAATGGTCTAAATGGAGAATTATTATATTTTATGTAACTTGTTTCAATAAATGCTCTAATAAATAACGAATTTTTGATTTTACATAAAGCTTCTGCTGTGGAAATCCCGATTAACAAAATGTTCTTGAAACACTAATATTTTAAATAAAAAGAGTTAATTTCCAATCAACTAAATCAATCACTTAAACTGACTGATTTATGAAAATTTGAATGTCATTATTCAACAAAAAAAGGATAATTTTAGATTTTTCATCGATCGTTTCAAAGAAAATACGCCAATCAGTGCGCAGGTTTCTCAAGATTAATTGGCCTAAGATTATGAAAATGTTGAGTTTTTCTAAATTTTTTACATTCAAAACTTCCTAAATAAGTCTTAGTTGATCGTGGAAAATAGAAACATTCATTCATTTATTTAAAATTTGGTGTGTTCAGAATATTTCTCTGAATATGATAGCTTACTGCATTAAATTTAGACTTCATAATTTTTGAAATGCATTTATAGTCCGGAACAAAATATTATTACTGATTTCATTTCAATCCTTTTGAAAGCAAAACTAAAAACTGAATTTTATACTGAATCTGAGAAATTTTTGCTGAATTATTCTTTGAAATATTACATAAATTATGAAAAATATTTTGTAGTTCACATAAGACTTAAATACCGAGCAATTCTGTTTGCAGTACTCATATTCAATAATAATAATAATAATAAATAAATAACAATAAAGATGATAAATAAAATAAAGCGCTTGGTTTTATTAAAAAATATCTTTATATAAATTGCAATTTCATCATTTCCACTTTAAATTAAAGTTGAAGTTTTACCGGAAATGACAACAAATTATCAAAATATATATAGTAAATTGAACGAAACGATCTAAACAACAGTATAAGTTTGGTATGACTATCAAAATTTGAAGATTAAAAATGTTTTGTTTGATAATTTATTAAGATACCAGTTACTTAAAATATTTAATTGAAAATTGTAGCGAGTGGTAGTACTGGCTAACCGGCTGGTGTTCAAATGCAGCTAGTCTTTAATAAAGAGAGAATGTAGAAAGCAATGATTTGTAATTTTAAGCATGAGTAAATTTTATTTGTGTGATTTTTCTTTTATTCATTGTTTATAAATAATTTATCTCTTTATTCTTAATAATAAAAAAACCTATGTGGAAATGAAGGAACGATATGTTTAATATGAATAAAATTGACAATTTAATGCATGCCTAGGGGTAGTAATAAAGAAATGGAAACGTAATTTATTTAGTTATGCATTCAAATTTTTATCCTAAACATGAATAGTATCTTAACTTAGGAGAGCGTCATAATTGGTACTATAATTTGTCATAGCAATACTACATTCATTTAAATAGGAATGGAGATCTATATTTTGATTTTTCTTCTACTGTTATCCGGGCTATCGAATACATGTACTTTAATCTTTTGATATCTCTTCAAAAATATATCCCAAATTATGAATGTTGTGCAAATAACTGACGATATTCTTAGCGTTTGTTCTTTTACTTCAGTTGTCAAAATTTCTATTCGGACAGAATTTTGCCTTATGAGCACTACCCTACACCGACAAGGCCGAACATTTGAAATACCGAATACTTCGAATTCGTAAATATTATTTTGAAACAGAAGTGTAAAATTTCTCAATGTTGGATTTCTAAATTTCAGGATAAAGCCCATATACGGCATTTGAGATGAAAAGAAGTATTTTCAAGGTGTCAATTGCAAAAATTATGTTTTGGTTTTGAATAGAAATTGTTGTTTGTATCAATTGTGCGCGTCCAAACCTTTATCTGTAAAAAACACTTTATAGGCATGTTTACATTAGCTTACAAAATAAATAAAACACTTAAATCAGAAATCATAATATGAATCAAGTAGTTTTTCATGTTTCAAACGCGTTTTTATGAATGTTTCTTCTCAAAAATATAACAATCTATATAAAATGATATTATTAATTCATTTAATAAATATATCATTTTAAAATTTTATAATTTTAATTTGAAAGATATTTATCTGCTTATGTGCACATTAAAATGTTAGCTTCATATGAAAATGTATCAAGTGGCAGTTAATATTTTCTCTGGGCCAATTGAGGTTTATTGCTTCATTTCAGTCTTGTCAATTAATTTCTTGCTCTAAGAAAATAGAGCATAATAATCTTGAGTTCAGAAAAATCTTAATCAATATATCGTAAATTAAACTAAGTTTATAATTATATGTTTCACGAGTTAAGTTTGTGACAAAGTTTGTTTATTGCTAATATACACTGGTGTGCAAAACTTAAGCAACAGGTATGTTTTTTGCCATAACTTCACGAGAAATCATCTGAGAGGCATGAAATTCAGAAATGAGATACAACATTTTGTTCTGAAAGAATGACGGAAGCATAGTTGCGCAGAAATGAATACAATGCATACAGTATGGAATAAAACAAAAAAGGCTTTATTGAACTCATAGTATCGTTACACATGATTGTCTGTCCAAGAGGAAGAACAGCAAGCAGATGTTTAGATGTTCCTTAGTATGGGATATGCCCTCCCCTTATTTGCAATGGTTGCTTCGCACCGTCTCCCCATACTCAGCACCAGATTGTCCAACAGTTCTTGAGGTAAGAGTGCCCATTCCTCAATCAGCATCTGTTTAAGTTGTCGGGTGTTCCCAGGGGGATATAATCGTGCCGCAAGGTGTCTCCCCAAAGCATCCCACACATGTTCTATCGGATTTCAATCAGGGGAGCACGCCGGACAATCCATTCCAGTGATATCTTCACTTTTCAGTTGTTCCTCAACAGCATAAGTCCTGTGTGGCCGTGCATTGTCATCCATTAAAACGAAGTCTGATCCAATGGCACCTCGGAACAGACGCACATGGGGAAGGATCACCTCCTGACAATAGCGATCTCCAGTTACAGAACCTCTGTCGAAAACGTGGAGCTGAGTCCGCCCGTTCATCATAATGCCTCCCCAGACGACAACTCCAGGACCACCGAAAAGGTCTCTTTCCGTGATGTTATTCGGATGAAACCGTGTCCCGATCTTTATCCAAATCAACTGGCGTTGGGAATCGCTTGTGGCACTAAAACGACTCTCATCTGTAAAGAGGACATGACTCCATTGATGAGATGTCCAGTTTTTGTGCTCACTGCAGCACTCTAAACGGTGCCGCCGGTGGGAAACTTTCAAAGGGATGCAGCGTTCAGGACGGCGGGCGAATAGGCCACCTTTGTGAAGGCGTTTGGACACAGTAAAACGCGACACTTGTCGCCCCGTTGCTGTACACAGTTGCTGAGCAATGGCGCTTGCTGACTGGTTTCAGGTTCTTTTCGCCTGCAGGACGATTTGTCGGTCATCCACTGCGGTTGTTTTCCTGAGGCGGCCACCACCAACCTTTCTCACAGCTGTACCTGTGGTTTGAAAGGCTTTCCTAGCGCGCGAAACGACACTTTTGTTGATTCCGAACTCTTCAGCTACACTGTTCACACTACGGTACTCCTCCAGCTTTGCGATCATTCTTCCACGTGCGAAATCGTCCAGGTGATTTCTGCAAGCCATATTTCGCGAATTAACTCACGTGCACTTGCAGCGAATGTCTTTAATTGCGTCTCCGTCCTTCCTTTTATTGTAGTGTTGAGCTGCGCGCGCCTTCCGCACGTGTTTTGCGTACGCTCACGTCGCCTGTGACGTTTTGTTCCTGATATTTGCATACGCATGACCTTTCTCTTGAATTACGTGTTCATTGTACTGATCGCAAGAACTCCTTTTCTGCAATTTCATGGCTATCTGCTTTAAATTTCAATTGTTACTTAAGTTTTGCACAATAGTGTAAATAAGAAGGGGGTTGATTTTTCCCCTGGAATTTAAGAAACCGAGTTTTCAATAACAGAATGTTTTAATTCACATGATTAGATGAAATAAAATCTTTTGATTTAATGATAGCATCATTTGATTTAATGATGAATTTGCATCAGTAACATTTGATTTAATTATATCTTAAATATTATTAATCTATTGGAAAGCGATCCTTTAATGTTTGCATACTTGTTGACAAATTTTCAATAATTTCTCTCTCCTGTGAATTACTTTATTTCATACTAGCCGACTTTGGCGACCAGCCGGTTCGCCAGTATTACCGCTCGCTACAATTTTCAATTAAATATTTTAAGTGACTGGTCTCTTAAAGGATTCTCAAACAAAACCTTTATAATCTTCAAATTTTGATAGTCATACCAAACTTATACTGTTTAGATCGTTTCGTTCAATTTACTATATATATTTTGCTAATTTGTTGCCATTTCCGGTAAAACTTCAACTTTAATTTAAAATGTAAATGACGAAATTGCAATTAATATTAAGATATTTTTAACAAAACCAAGTATTTTATTTTATTTATCATCTTTATTGTTATTAATTAATTATTATTATTATTGAATATGAGTATTGCAAACAGAATCGCTCGGTATTTATGTCTTATGTTAACTACAAAATAGTTTTCATAGTTTATGTAATATCTCAAACAATAATTCAGCAAAAATTTCTCAGATTCAGTATAAAATTGTTTTTAGTTTTGCTTTCAAAAGGATTGAAATGAAATCAATAATAATATTTTGTTCCGGCTTATAAATATATTTCAAAAATTATGAAGTCTAAATTTAATGCAGTAAAGTATCATATTCTGAGAAATATTCTGGACACACCAAATTTTAAATAAATGAATGAATGTTTCTATTTTCCACGATAAACTAAGACTTATTTATGAAGTTTTAAATGTAAAAAACTTAGAAAAACTCACCAGTTTCCAAATCTTAGGCCAATTAATCTTGAGAAACCTGCGCGCTGATTGGCGTATTTTATTTGAAGCGATCGATGGAAAATCTAAAATTATCCTTTTTTTATTGAATAGTGATATTCAAATCTTCATAAATTAGTCAGTTTAAGTGATTGAAATTTAAGTCTTAAAAGTAAGTGATTTAGTTGATTGGAAATTAACTTAAAATCTGTGCTTTCTCTTGTGGTGTATGCATTCTCCTTAATATCCGCTCGAATAAAACATCACATACAAAAGTACTACATAGAACAAACACATCAAAAGTAAACATAACATTTCAATAGTTGCCAAAAACAAAATAGTGAAAAATGCAATTAATAAGCAGACGATATTTAGAAATGTACAAATGTTTAGACTGGAACATGAAATTATCTGAAATTAAAAACTCGCGCAGGAGATATTTACAAAAGTAAAAATATTCAAACCTGAAAAGGAAAATATATGAGTTATTCCATCAATAAATGCCATAATTTTGTTTATATCTTCATTATTTTATGAGTCATTAAATATCAAAATGGATCCGGGACTGAATAAACACCCTGTATAGAGAGTGTAAAAGATCATAAAATAATTTTTCTTGAATTTATTTTTAAGAAACAATAATATTTCATATTTGTTTCATTTCCTACAGACACGTGCCGAAAATTATATTATTACAGATTTCATTTCCAAAAAGATTTAATTTATTTTCAGTTAGAGCTTTAATCAATGTGATGGCAACACTTTGAAAAAATCTTATTTTTTCTCATGAATGCGAAACGTGCTTAATCTTAATTTTTATTTTTGACGAAAAAAATTATTGAAAAACATAGTTAATATATTTATTTAAAAATTCATTAAAAATAGATATTTAATTTTAAGGTTAAAACAGTAGTTTCATTTAAAAGATAAATTTTTTATCTTTAAGTTCATGTAAAAATCTTTTTTGTGCGGTAATATTTTCGGCAGTTATAGCAGAAACACGTCAAAATTTCTCTTAATTTTTAAATAAATAAAATTCTAGTTAAAAATTCGAAAAAATAACCCCCAGGTGCACATTCCCGGCCTCCAAGGTATACACGTGCCAAATGTGGTAGCTGTAGGTTGAATGGTCTAGCCTGTAGAGCGCCAACACACACACACACATTGAGCTTTATTATAAGTATTGAAGAGCCAAATATATAGTTAAGTTGATAAATTTCTTTTAATAAGATGCATAACGTCGCATTAATTTTGGTGAAACAGACTATATATTCTTAAAATGAATACATTTAAAATTTGAAAGAAAATTTAGGGTCCATTTTCTTATGCTACGTATTTTTTTGCAGTGCATTACTTAAAAACTTACGTAATGTAAAATGCATGCATTATGAATGTATTGCATCTTCCTGAAGCAAGTATTTTGTAGCAAAGTCGTTGCTGATGGAAACAATCGTTTTGTTCAAACTGTATCCTTTATTTTGATGCATTTGTAGTAAAAATCATAAGCAAATTCTAATATTAAGCTAGTTTATTGAAACAGATTTAAAATTTAACTGTGAAGTATTATTTTTTTGTTACAATAATATCAGCTTTAGGGAATAAGGACAGTAAGACGTGCTGTAAGGGTAATGAGAGACGCTTTAATTTCCATTTTAACATATTTTGTGCTTTTTCTTTTCGATTAAATATTTTTTCGTTTAATAGATTCCTTATTTCAAGAGTTAAGAAAATGTTGAAATTAGTACCTTAAATTGTTTTTTTTAATGTAAAAATGAATTGATACTTCTAACATAACATTTTTAATTGTTAGTTTTTTTTTTTTTTTTTTTTTTTTTTAATCTTACTAAGATCGTCACAATAAACATAGAACAAAATATATGTTATGACGATTACTATAGAAAAACATTTCATATGTTTGTCAAAAAAGTACTATAAATGAATATATGAACATAATCTGTAATTATAGAATTGAACATTTTAAATAGAAAATGTAAAAGAGTGCTGAAGAGAGAATCCAATTTCTTTAAATCTTATTGCTTTTCTCTCATCGAATCTTTTGTCGTGTATAAATATAACATTCTTAATCTTTATGTATTCTTTCATAGTATAAAAATCGATTCTTAAGTGGAAGTGTTTTCATTTTTATGGAAATGTGCTGATGGGCAAATGAAATATCATTTGCAATTCTTTCCGTAATTGAATTTTATGACTGAGTTATTTTTCGATTTATTGGGTAGGAGTGGGTGTTTAGTTTTTTTTCTTTCTGTTGTAGGAAAACCACTCAGTTCGTGCAAGTAAAATTATTCGTTTCTTTATGAAAGATGGATTTTTTATAAAACGAAATACTTAATATTTCGATTAGGGAAAGGGGAAAAAAAACAAATGACTATCTAGAATTATAATACTATTTAAAATTGGGATTAGTTTAGAAATATCTCATTAAAGATGGAAATGGTAGAAATATTTAAAAATTCATTTTCACAGCAATTTAATCAACATTATTTTGGTGAGTTTTATTTAACCTCATATTAGAAGCTTTAGAATTAAATATGAAGTAAAACGTAAACAAGTTCTCGAGAACATAGATTAAGTTCCCAAGGAATATTTCATTAAAAAGAATATTGGAAATTATTTCTTTCCAGGACAAAGGAAACACTGCATTATTAAGGCGAATAATAATTGATGTATATTTACTTATATCAAATTAGTGGTATTTAGCAATCAACTGAATATAAATACTATTAAATTTTAGTTGAATAATTTAGAAAAGACATCATATCAATGATTTCTATAAATTGTCAGATATTACGATTAAAGCCGTATATTTTAATTGTCTTATATACATAATTTTTATTGTCCATGTGAACTTTTCTAATTGAGACCACTCCCATAACATTATGCCTTTAAAAACATAAATGAGTGGCTTACCTATTTTCTGAACTTCTAAAGTTCGTGTCATTGTAATTCATTCTCTTATTCATCTCGTAAACTATAAAAATATTAAACACAATCCTTATTCTTTAGTTTCCAACATTTGAAGAGAGACTCGTGGTGAAATAATTTATGAAGCAATGAAAATGATTTGAAGTACAAAGCAACAATGTAATGCATTGTTGGAATTTATCTAAAAAATATTTTCAAAAATAAAGTCAAAATCTCAAAATTATTAAACTTCTCTATTGTTAAATAGTAACATTAAAAGGATATTTTTTTACTTTGAAATAGTATAAAATAGATTTTGAGGCAACATTATATTCGAAAGGAAAAACACAGAAATTCAACTTAAATTAAAGTTAATTAATTTTTTTTTATTTTTCATCCTTTTATGTGTATATGTGCCAGATTTACAATCTATGAGTCATACGGGTTTCTTTAGAATGGAAATGTGCACTTACAGACACACGAAAACACTCAAACACGTTATTTTTTATTAGTAAATGTTGAGAAAACAAGATTGAGATCAATTGGATGGCTGCCAATATCTATTATGTTTAAATACATTTTTTGTATTATTAAATATGTTATAAATTATTTGAAAGTAGTTTAATGTAGTAAATTTTGATAGAATAAAAATTATAAAATTTTAATAGCGTTATAATTGTTCTGTCTGTTATATGGATGACTATTTAGTATCGAGACCAGTATCGTAATACCGCAAATAAAAGTGCTTCGTTTCCAATAATCTTGTCTTCGAATTTTGCATTGTCTTTCACAATATATTTACTTCCTAATCCTTCATGCAAACCAGTTTCATTTTCTAATTCTTTATGCAAATTTCACAAGTAATGACGGTGGTTGTAGAATGAACAGTACTTTTGCTACTTGAAGAAAGTCATACAATTTAGATAAAAAAAATTAATAACTTGAATTTCATATCAATAAAGAAATATTTTGTAAAAAAACCATAAAAAAATATTTTTATACAATTTTTAAAAATTGAAATATATAATATAATTAAATTGGCAAGACTAATTTCATAATATGTATATGCTGGATAAACAGTAATTAAAAAATAAATGTTTAATTTTTTCATTGAAAATAATTTCCCCCTACTTAAAGCTGCAGAAGAAGATAAATTTCAGCAATTTTACAATAAATTAGCCATATTTATCACCATTTTTCTTGAATCAATAATGAGGTGTTTCCAAAAGGTTTACGGTGTTTGTTTAAGAAAAGAAATATTTGTCTTTAAATCGAAGGGCATTTGTCAATGATATATGACAATGAATCAAAAGTACAATATATTGCATTAAGTTGGCTTTATTTTTAATGGTTTAGAAGTGCGAAGCAAGAAGGAAACAAACACAATGAATCCCATAAATTCAATATATTTTGCATTTCTGATTTTCGTTTCTTAAATTGACTTCTGAGGGAAGTAAACTATTTACTTGGAAGCAAATTAGTATTGTATTTTCTTTTGTTTATTTCAGAATATTAAAGGTTTTCAGAATTATTATTTAAGAAAATAACACCACCATCCCATATCTTACGCTTAAATTTAGTTTATGTATTCCAAGTAAACACAAGGAATACGGATGTTTATCTTAATAGTTTGTTGATAATAAATCTTGTAATTAGATATGAGGGCAGAATTCTCAGTTTCAAAAATTCTTAGTTTCTGCTTTTTTTACTAAAAGGAAATGACCTTACCTAAGGAAATATGTATTTTATTTTTTTTCCTTTCTAGCCGTTACTTACAATGAAGTGTAAGTATTAAAACATAATAACGAAAAAAAATAAGAACTTGAATTTTAAATGAATGCTTTATCTGTATTTTCAGAGCTATATTTTAGTCCCAGTTTCAGATCTTTGCTAAATAAATTTTGAACGACTAAGTACGAAAATATGCGCTAACATATTTATAATTTTATATCCACTCTACTTGAGAAAAGGGATTTTTTTAATTACTCTGATAAATTTATATGAAGAACACATAGACATAATTCTTGCAGTTTATTTGGAAAAGTTCTGATTTTTGTAAAATTAAAGAAGACTAAAATAAAGTTGTAAAACATGTCTGTTCTTCATGTGAGTAATTATGCGATCCCTTTTCTATGTTAGACTCATTTTATCTATGACAAAATAATCAAAAAGAAAAGGAACGATTCTTAAAATAAGGAGCAAATGCTTCAGAAATTGATTTTTTATAAGTAGGATATTTTTTATTTTTATTTTTATATCTCGTTGTCTAACGTTTAACCTATGAGAATTTTTTTAAAAATTAATTTGTATCAAATAATATATTTTCTGATTTACAGTATTTTTCTTGTGTGTGCTTAGAAAGATTTCCTTATACATCGAGAATAATTCAAATCAATGTATGTTATTTAGATTTTTTTACACTATCTTTTCGAATTGCATTTAGCTAGCGTGGTATTGTTGTATTTTCTAAAAATGGACATTCGGAATCAAATCTTATCATTTTCGCTTGTTGAGATGTATGAAGGTCGCGATAGTTTTATGTTTGTTGTATGTTATAAGTATATATACGATAGTTATATGTTATATATATTTTTTTGGTTGCATATATTACCAAAAGCAAATTAAGGCAAAATGGAGTTTCTCTTTTAATAATTACAAGTTTATAAAATTCTAATTATTTGTTTCAAAGGAAATGATATTTCAATATAGACTTTGTTATTAATTTTGGAAATTATTAACTGAAATGTGGCATTTGTATAGATTTTCAATACAATATATCAACTTGATATATCTTTGAAAAATATTTCTTTATTTAAATATAATAAAATCTATTAAAATACTGTTAAAGCTCTGCATACTTAACTTTTGAAATTTTTTCTATGCTATATATTTATTATTAATTAAAAATGTTTTCGAAACAAAATTGAGCATCTTTATTGATTTAAAAGTTATTTACAGTTAATAGAAATGAATACTTAGTTAAAATTAAGAAGGAACAAAAAACTATATCCTATGGTAAATGAAATAAAATTAGAAGAAAAAAGTCTTGCCTACAAAATCTTTTACTAAGTTTCTATTATTTCCAAAATATTGATAAAATAATTGATTTGGTGTATTTAACTTTGACTTTCTTTCTTAATTTTGAACAATTAGTATAAAATAACATGCAGAAAATATATTAGGAAACAGCATGAAAGAGGAAGGAAAATATTTAACAAGAAAGATTAAATAACGGAAAATTCAAAAATGAGCTTAAACAAAATTTTGAAAAAAATTTATAAAGAAAAGAACAAAGTTTTAAAATTTAATGAGATTTTGTAATTAAATTTATAGGAACATAGAAAAAGTTCAAAAATTCCATATATTAATAAGGAAATGAAAAAAAATTATAAACGATTCAATTCATTATTCAATGTTTTAAAAATATCATTTGACATCAGCGGAATTTCGAGTAAAATTATTTACTTTTAGAACGAAACTAAGAAAGAAAGACTGCATCAGAATTTTCATTTTCAACTTATGTTTCGATAGAACTAACTGAATTTAAATCCATTTACAATTTAAAAGTTGTACGAAGAAGCGGACTTCATCTGCGTCATAGAAAATAATAATTATTCTGCCAAATTTAAAATTATTCAGATTCATTAATTTTTCAACGCATATCAAAATTAAATTTCAATACATAATTTGAAAACAAAACTTTGCTTTTCTTATAAGTTTATATAATTACTGAAAGGCATTGCAGAATTTCTTTGCAATACTAGTAGATTGTTAAGGATTATTTAAGGATATTTTGCATTTTTAAGGGAATGTTAAAAAATTATAAAGCGGAAAGAATTAAAAATTGTGTATACAAAACAATAATTACAACAACTTTCTTTAATTATTTTATATACTTTCTTTAATTATTTTATATTATTATTATATATTCTTTAATTATTTATATTCTAATATATTCTTTATATTTCTCCTTTACTAAAGATAAAAATTTAGTATAATATACTTTAAGGGAAGCACAAAATCACTATTTCTAAACCATTTTTTATTTTATGCTGAAAGGAAGAATCTTTATCCCCAGATTTTTAAATTTTTGTCAAACTCTAGACAAAATGCTTTATAATTTCTGTTATCTGTTTGTTTGTTTACTAATATACATACCAATCTATATATGATTCCCATATAGTTAAGATTGCTGAGATACATACAATTAGACATATATATTTATCATTAAAATAGTACACTTGCATCAATTGTTGAAATAGCTCCATTATTAGGAATCCGCCTATCCGTCTACTATTATATGTGAATAATAATTTACTACATTTATGTGTACATATGTGAATACAATAGGTCAGGAACGCAACCCTCTAACTGTACGAAATTAATTATATAATTTTTTAACTATCTTTTTTAAATATGCGGATAATTTAAACCTTGTATGTTGAGATGTTAATGGCTATTCATCTATTCATTAGTTCATTTGTGAGCCAATGATTCAAAGATGTTATAATCTGCACAAAAAACATATTGCCTCTATATAGGGTCTTGAAATTAAACAAATCTCATCTACATAAAATTACAGAGTTTGTTACGAACTTTAATGCAAAATGTGCATGGTTTCGTAAAAATTAAAAAAAAGGGAAGATATTATTTGCTTTATGCTGAATAAATTAAAATAAGGTTTTTATAATTTAATTCCACTTATTATAAGCTAATCATTAAATTTTGCTTAACCCTTTAAAGGGCCGTTTTTATTTTATAACTGCGAAAGCATTTTATTTTATAACCATCTGAGATTTTTAAACATGCTGTTATGAAATGTTAAACTAATCATAAGATGTATTTACAAAGGAAAAATTATATTTAATTTTCATTTTTTTTCACTCATTAAGATCATTTATATTGAGCAATATTATAAAACAATTTCATAAATAAAAAAATATAAATTATTATTAAAAGCCCATTAAAAGATTTCTGTTAGAATAAAATTAAAATATTAAAGTATCACAATCATAAAAGTTATATGAATATCATTAATAATTTAAAAAATATATAGTATTAAAAATTGCATTCTCATTGTCAAACTGTAATGTCCTGTAACATTTACTCTCTGAGAGTCCCGAATTATTTCTTAATGTTTGTATATCAGGCTGTTCATTATGAAATATGAGTTTTAGAAGTTATTATGCACCTAATGTTGGATAATTTCCATATAAGTTTTTTTAATATAAAACTATTTTTTAGCATCTAAATAATTTGATCATCTCAAATAACTGTAATAAAATATTATGTAGATTATCTTATAAGAAAGAAACAGCAAAGAATTTGAACTGCAATTTTTAGCAAATCATTTATAATTTATGATCTTCTCTTCTTCGTAAAGATTTACTTTTCAATAAAAAATTAATTTTAAGAAAAAATTCTGTATTTGTAAATAAGGCATATTTAAGAATTTTTAAGCAAAGTGTAACTATCAATCGTGCAATTCAAAACGTATTTTACTTTTTTTTTTAAACAATGAATTAAAATATGTATGATGAAATCTGCTATAATAAAAGTCAAAGGTAGTTAAGAATTTTTGTTTTGCAATTTGAGAAATAATTTTATGGCACTAAAAGGAATGATAATTCATTTTAATTTAAGATATTCTGTA
>JAPMOR010014918.1:0-11331 GCA_026543865.1 Argiope aurantia | reverse complement strand
AAATGAGTGTCTGTTGTGGAGGATAAATTTATCTTCCATCGAGCTAACGATTCTGAAATCAGTTCTTTGAAATATGCTGTTTAATACACAACAAGAATCTTCGAAAGATTAATTAATTATAATTTATATTTTATTTGTATAATGTTTGAAATATTTTATCTTAGCAAAATGTAGAGTGTGGATATAGTGTAAACCGAGTTTGAGCATTGAAAGAGATTAAATTTTGCTAAGGAAAAATAATAAAAATGCGAATTTCGCCGATAAAAAAGAAAGTCGGAAAATAATTTGATCGCTTTAGTAAAATTATTGCTTAGTAAAGAGGTTACCTGTATGGATTTTATTTTCATTTGGATTAGAAGTAAATCATTTTCGACAAAGATCATGAATTAAATTTTACTAATTCAGTTTATTTTTTATGTGACTAATTAAACTATTATTAACTATGTGACTGTTCTGTTAACTACTATTAACTATATGACTTTTCTGTTAACTACTATTAACTATGTGACTTTTCTGAACAACTTATTCTGTATAATGGTAATCATCAAGTATGTTGTATTTCACTAATCTTTCAATGTATTTTTCATCAGATGAGGGGAGGAGTGACGTTACAGCAGAATTTTAAGTACATTCAGTCACATATCAGTTTACAATTATTATGATATAAAGTTAATCCCTTCCATTTTTTGAGATTTGTGCTAAGTAGATTTCTGGTAACAATTCTCATGACGAAGCAAAAATATTTAAATATTTTTAAAAAATCTGAAATGTCCCCTATCACCATAGCATGTTAATATTAAAAATGAATTTGTTGTTTTTAAATCTTACTAAAATTTTATATATTTATATTTAGAACGTTCGAAACGATATTTTCAATATTTTCTTCATATAATTTAATAAAAAATTTTCATGAATTAGGTCTTTTATATTAAAAACAAAGTGAGTAAATTTTTTTCCCTTAAGAATGTCCATTTTGCCTATATTTACAAAATTTAAATTCCATATAGGAACGAAAATCTTTAAAGGTGTTATTAATTTAATTATTTTATTTGTACGGTGTATAGTTTATATGTTTTAAATCTTTAAATCGAAATAACACCTTATTTTCACTACATATCGTTAAAGTGTGTGAAAAAAAGCGTAGAATAAATTGCTCTTGCTATATAAAAGTAATTGTAATTATAATTAAATATTACTTCCCTTCGTCTTTTAAAAACTATTATATTTATCCAAATATCGTATTTTTATTGCTAAAATTTGAATTTATGAATTGTTAATCAATATTATTTTCGTAGAAGTGGCTTTGAAAAATCGACTTAAGTCACAAACGACAAGGTTCAGACTCAAATTATCACCTCTCAGTAACCAAATCTTTATTCTGATACGTTACATTGTTTACCTTATTCACCAAGCATAAATAGTTTATGGAAATTTGAGATGATAGGAAAGATTTGGTTTAGGAAAGAAGTCGGTAGACTTTATTAATACCAAAAAATACCGTGGCTGACAAGTTTGCAAACAATAATAAAGAAATATTTGAATCAGATACAATTTTTGACAAATTTTTTTTTTACTTATTATCTTATAGATACACAAAGAGAAAGTATTGTAAACCTCAAATAAATTGACCGTAAGATTTTGTCTATCTCCGCGCTTTTGTCGGCCCTAGCTGAAAAACATACGTTTGGAATTACAAATATTTGTTTCAGAACGTGATATATTAAAAGTGTTTGCGGCTTTGAAATTTGATATCTATGCTGATACCAGCTCTATAAAATTGTAGATGAAATGTCGAAGAAATGTCTGTTTCTCTGCATGTAGTATGTGAATACAATAACCCAAAAACTCATAGATAAAATCTGACATAAATATTTACCACTAAAATTGTATATCTGTATAGTATTTTAGATAAAAATCTGCCACCTGGTGATCATTTATTATTCTATATATTCGCGTGTATAAGTACGCTGTAATTGGAAAACGCAAAAAAGTAAATTTATGAAATTTGGCACGCGAACTTGTGGCTAAAATTATGAATCAATATGTATCAAATCTTGGATGCAATCTATGGAAAAATAGGTGTTGAAAATGCATGCCCAAGTTTCTTTATTATATTGAGAAATCACAAAATGCGCCATATTAACATCGCTTCCAGCGGAAATCGGAGAGAGGTTTTCAAACTTACGGTAAATTGTGACCTTTGAGGATTTGGTGCCTCCCTAAAAGATGCCAAATTGTCTAAGTACGAACAAGTGAAGCACACTTATTGGTGGTAATTCTGAAAGTCTAACAATAGTAACATTGTTCATTAAATTCTAAGTTCGACTAACTTTATATTCTTTTAACTAAAAACATTTATATTTGAATCTGCAATGGTTCAAATGCTATTTCAGTCCAAAATATTCAGTGAATGTAAACATCGGCTGTATTTTTATATGAGACGCTAATAAACTATCAAAAATTATACTTAAAAATGAATAATTTTACAATTTATTTATGCTAAATAATAAAAAAATATATATATAATATATTTTCTAAAAGAATCTTCAAATGCATGTTGAATTTTATATTTCAACATATATCAATAAAATTAATTTTAAGAATTTAATTTCGTAATTTATATTACAATCAGGATATTTAGATTTACATCCTATTGTAAGAACAAAATTCTTTAGATGTATTAGGATGGATCTTTCTAATATTTTTGCAAAATCCTAATATTATTTAATAAGTAAAAATCTTAACTTGTATCTGTTGAAATATTATATAGTGGTTAAAGGCGTAGATATTGCTATTTGATAATAACGAAGATTACGATTTTAACAGTAAATATTGCTAAAAAAAGAATCTACAATGACATTTAAGACTTGAAAATTCACCGTTCATTAAGATTGCTGGTAGATGTGCATTATGATGATAAAAATTAACATCATTTATTTGAAGCTGAGTAATCTTCTTTACAATTTTTGATTTTTTTAAAAGTAAGGGATTTTATTTATGCAAATATATTTTATTATTTTTAACGCAAATAAATATATCCTAAATTGCTCTTTAAATAATGGAAATATATATTTTAACGTAGATATTGATCATATGTAAAATTAAGGGCTGCAAAATTGATAAATTTACCATAATAAATTCTAAAGAAAGAACTTTTTGATATGAAGTAGACTATTATTTTGAAATACTATTTGTATAAATCATTGTAATAATTCCAAATTCAGTGCAACAAAGTTACTCATAACATGCAATCCTTTAATCGCGTTTCCATCAAACCGTTTTGAATAACAAAGAGCAATATACATTTTCACGCTAATTTTCTGAAAATTGATTTTATGAGAATAGTTTTTGTCGTTTGTTGTAAGATAGGATGGCAATATTATTTAACACTTGAAATTATGTAGAATTGAAATTTTTAAATGTATATTCTGTTCATTAATAAATTATGTAAAGCAATTTCAATAATTAAAGAAAATATAATAACATTCTAATAAATACACAATAGCTTAATTAAAAGTTAGGAAATATAGAAAGGAAACAACAGAAGTTGTTTTATTTCAATCCGAAAGTTCCCTTTGGTTGACATTCTTGGATGACCATTGCACAGACGTTTGGTAGTTATTGATTCTCCATCATCCATTGATTGATTGATTGATTGATTATCCATTTCTTTTATATTCATGTGGAAAAAATTTTGAGAAGATTGTCTAAATGGCTGTAAGAGTAATGAAGCTCAGAGGTGAATTAAGAGAGTTAATATTGCAAACAATGCCTTTGAAACCGTTAATCACATCATTTTCAAATTTGTGGTTGCCCAAAAAGTTCTTGATAGGTAAAACAAATGAGATCCACACCTTTTTCTTTGTCTTGTTCCTTGCATCCATTAATCTGAATTGACAACTTTAAAAATTTTTAACCTTAAGTTTTCCCTAGTTAATTCAGGCTTTTCTATGTATGCAAAGTTAGGCTTCCTCGGCCAAAATCTTCATGAAACTCTATCTCATAATTCTGGATTTATATACAGTGGCAATTATTCTGATAAAGGGTTCACGAACGAACTTTTAGTAATCACTGTTTACATGCGATGCTAATGTTTGGATTTGGTATCTCGTAGGCTTAACCCTTAACTGGGGACGTGCGGTCTGCGAGACCGCTAGCGATGGATTTTTGGTCACCCCTATTCCACTTTTAGCTCAATTGAATAGATTGACCCTGTAGCTTCCTGTTTTGTGACCTTCAAGACACATGCACTTTATCAACCGATTTCAACGGATGCTTTTTAAAATAATTAAATCATTTCTTCGAGCGTAGTCTCTAAGACCGCACCTCCCTGTTAGTGCCCCAGTGATAAACAGGGCTTAGCAGATGAAGCTAAAACTTGAGCCCCAAAATATCATCCAGTTTACTGATTCTATTATGAAGAAGTGCTCTAGACACTTTTACATAAAGCAGAGAGTGATTTTAATGATAAAGATAATTGCACAGAAGAGTTTTTCGTTGAAAATGATTTTGATATGTATGTTCAAACATAATTAAATTTTCTAATGATAATGTATTTTGAAAAATTTATAAAATATATTAATATACCATGATATATATATACATGTACTTTCGCCACAGAATATCCCCGAACTTGGAATCTCTAGGATTCCCTGTCGGTTGAAAGGATATACGTGGGAGTATTTATTAAGATAAAAGAAATACACATAAAAAGACAAAAAAAACAAAAAACACATGAAAAGACATAAAAAAACACCAATACACATGAAAAGACATAAAAAAAACACCAATACACATAAAAAGTAACTATAAAATATTATAATGATGAAAGAGGTGTTCGGTGGGGAGCATGAGTAGATGAAATCTATTGAAGTAAATATATTCTGGAAAAGAGCTTGGTTGAGAAATGAAACGAAAATTTATACTGGGCTTGGGTCTGGAGAAATCAATTCCTCGTTCTCTTGTAGGAACCGCACAAGATTTCTAATTTTAACCTTGGACATCTTGTTTCTCATGACGTTGGTCCACCAGATATTTTCTAGGTCGTGGGTGGGTTTCTTGAGATGATAAGATGTGGTGAGAGGGCAGCTAGTGACATAATAAAGGGGATCGCCTACTTCACCGCAGCCGCATTGATCAGTTCCTTTAATATGGAATATCTTGAAATATGAAGGGAAAGGGCCATGGCCATTTGCAAAGATAATGTCAGGCCTATTCCAAGATGAAGGGTTAAAGGACACTTTTGAGATTATTTGATGGATGTTTCTGCCAGTTGAGCCATTGTCCCATTCTTCTTGCCATCGCTGTAGGCTCAATTCATTTACAATACTTTTCAGATGGCTTCTAGGAGCTGGGTATTGAACGGGCGTACCTGCAGAAATGGCCTGTTTAGCTAGGGAATCTGCAGCCTCGTTTCCGTTGTGGCCTACATGTGCTTTCACCCATCCTAACTTGATAGAAGGTTGGTGGAGCAGAATGGCTTGAATTTCCTGAACAATTGGGCTTGAGGTGAAGAATGAACTGATCGCTTTTAAGCTGGATTCGCTATCACTCCATATTTTAGCGTTATGATCGTATTTGCTAGCCCATTTACATGCATCCTTAATGGCCAGCAGCTCTGCTTGGAAGACAGAATTCTTTTCGTTCAGTTTGCCGAGCCACTGATGAGTAATTTGTTCCTTTTGGAATACGCAGTAGGCAAAGCCGGTTTTTCCCTCTATTTTGGATCAATCTGTAAAAATATCCGTCTTGTTTGTAGGTTGGAATTCCTTTTTGAGGGAAATTACGTCCTCAAGAAGAAAGTTTGAGGGGAAGATTTTTGTGTGAGAGCATTTCATCTCGAAGCTCTCAGGATGGAATGTTATATTCTGAAAATGGCTAGGTAATTGAAGACGACTTACTCTTACATAGGTTGCTTCTGCTTGCGCTTTGATGTGAAGTGGAAGAATTCCTTCGATAACTTGCAGTGCTGCCGTGGATGTTGTTCGGAATGCTCCAAAAATACTCAGGATAAATTTTCTCTGTATTGATATTAGGATTCTTTGTTGTCGGGATGAGAAAGGATAGGCCCAAGCTGATGCTCCATGTAGAATCATTCTCTCGGCAACGGTGAAGTAGAGATGACGCCTGAATTCTATTTTCAGACCCCATGTGGAGCCAGCAATTCTGCTGAGATTTTGGTATAAGAGAGTCGCCTTCGTTTTGGTGTTAAGGAGGTGAGGAATCCAGTTAAGCTTGTTGTCGATGGTAACACCGAGATGTTTTAAAGATTGTTGCCTTTTTATTGTTACGTTATTCCATTTAATTGTTGGCCCGTTGACTAATTTGCTTATCAAAATATTACATGATTTTTCTACGGAGATTTGAAGGTGATGCTTGTCGGTCCAGCACTTGAAGATTGAGAGAGCATCCTGGGCGGCTGATTTCAATTTTGCTCTTGTTGATTCAGCTACTACAAAAACAAAGTCGTCTGCAAATGCCTGGAGGTGAATGTTAGGTGGCCATTTTTCAGAAAGAATTTCGTTTGTGACAAGATTCCAAAAAACTGGTCCAGTTCAGGATCCTGTGACCAGGCGGCAGTGCCTTGAGATGTTTGAAGAAGGACTTCTCTATTTTCTAGGACATCTTTAAGTGTTTCTGTAGTTTTTGAATTGAATTTAAGTTTATCGAGGCTATTGCGGATGGAAGAAAATTCCAGATTATCGAAAGCTTTTTGGATGTCTAAAGAAATTACCAGAATGTGTTCGTTTTGCTGTTTGAAATTATGAATTTTTTCGGTTAATTGCTGTATTGCGTGGTCTGTGGATTTTCCGTCCCTAAAACCAAATTGGTTTGGATGGAGCAAGTCATTTACTCTGAGGTGATGATGAAGTCTCTGCAAGAGGAGTTTTTCTCGAGGGTTTTGCCAATGGTGGGAAGAAGAAAGATGGGACGATAAGAACTGATGTCTGTTTTGTTCTTACCCTTCTTGTGAAACAGTATTATCATTCCTTTTTTGATTGGAGTAGGGAAGCATTGCAGTTGGAGGCACTTATTGAAGAGGGTGTGGAGAATATCCGGGAAGTTCTTGTTAATGTCTTTCAAAATTATATTGTCTATGGAGTCAAGACCTGGTGCTTTTTTAGGCGGGGCTTTACGAAGGATTTGTTTTATTTCATTTTTTGAAAATGGTGGTTCCGGAATGAAAGGATTATTTGGGATTTCGGGAAGTGCAGTATCTTGGGCTGGAGGGTAAAGAGCCTTGAGGATTTCTTGGGCGAATGTGTTAGCTTCCCCTACGTTGGTGTTCCCCAAGAGCTTGAAGAGTTCTGGAGGTGGTTGGGCGTTTTTGATACATGCTTTATATGGTATACCGTATGGGTTTGTTGAATCGGTGCAAAGATTATGGAAGGAGGACCGTTTTGCTTTTTTTGGTGGCCTGTTTGAATTCCTTTCTTTCCTTTGATTCTATTTGTTTAAAATGTTGCTTGAGAGACCCTTGAGAGTGTTGTACTTTTCTTCTTAATGCCCTGAGTTCCTTTTTCTTGATTTCGAGCTCCTGGGTCCACCAGTTGATGCTATGTTTAGTCTTGACATTTTTTACCTTGTAAGTTGTTTTGCATACCTTGAAGATTTCAAGTTGTAAATTAAATGTGGCTGCCGAGAGATCTTCATGATTCTGAGAGGAGGCTATTGAGTTGAGAAGCTCTGGGATTGTTGTGCTGAATCATTTTACTGTGACCTTCATATGCTGTTTTAAAACGGTAGTAGCTCGAGCCTTTGCGTTGAGAGGAGATGTGAATTTTGATATATTTATGGTCACTTAGAGAGTAATCGTCGAGAATTTCCCAATTACAGATTGAGGCGAGGTATGCTCTTTTGACGATTGAAAGGTCTGGCCAGCCTTTTCCATTGTTAGTTTCAAAAGTAGGGGGAGAATTTTTATCGTTTAGGAGAAACAAATTATTTGCTGCGATGAGATCTTCCACTAAAGATCCTCTGGCATTTTCATCTCTGTATCCCCAGATTCTACTGTGAGCATTAAGGTCTGCCCCGATGAGAGCCATTTCCGTTCCGATGCTCTTGAGAAGAACATCAAGGTCTTGTAAAGTTTCTGAAATGTTTGAATGTGGCGATGAATAGGAGGAAATTATTGTCGGTGGGCCTTTATCCATTTGTATTTTAATTGCTGTGGAGTTATCCGTAGAATGAAGAAAAATTGGGCTTCGGCAGGTAGGAAGGGCGATTAAACCTGCTTTTTGGTTGTTGGAAAGCCATTGATTCCATGAAGATGGAATTCCTGTGATTTTTCCCTCATTTATGTAAGGCTCTTGAACTAGTATTATATCTGGAAGACGGACCATGGCCGATTTAGACAGGATTGAAGTGGCTGTTTTTGATTTGGCTAAGTTGATTTGAAGGATGGTTAGACCAAGGTAGGATGAAGATTTAGAAGGCCAGTTGAAACCGGTGAAGGAGTGAAGAAACGGTTGTTGTGATGTAAATGGCGTAGAGCTTGAGTTGGAGCAATTGTTGTTATTCATACTGTAGGGTTATTCGGTACCTTGCTATTTCTTTCAAATATGTGGGACATTTATTGTGTGAGGCCGAATGGTCGATGTTGAACCGTGCACCTTTCTGCGTATTTTCTTCATGGCAGTTAATGCATGATTCCAAGTTGTTTCTGCAGTACTTAGTTTGATGCTCATGGCCACAATGAGCGCAGTAATGCTTCGATGACAAACATTTTGTCTGGATGTGTCCATAGCGTTGGCACTTAAAGCACCTACGAACGCTGAAGTGTTCTTTAATGGAGTGTGTTTTCCAATTTATGAGAACCTTCTTCTGGTTAAGTAAAGACTTGATATACTCCGACCTTCCTGATATTACCAGGTGACTGCAGTCCCCTTTTCCCTTGATTCCAAAGCTCGGCTTCAGAGAATCTTTGGGAGCTCCGATGGTGAGTTCCAGTACTTCCAACACCTCTACATATGTGATCCCATTTGGGATATCATATACGATGCATCTAGGGTGCCTTGTCGATGGTTTTTTGCATTCGATTGTTTCAGCTAGCCTCTGGTTTCCCTGAATCATCTGGATTAATTTCTGCGCTCCTTCTTCATCCGAGCAATCGACTGCGATCCCCTTGTTCCTAAGAGGCCTAACTGCATTGATGGCCATTTTTTCTTTCGTTGGTTGTATGTTTTCTTCAACCAGCTTTTTAACATTTTCTTTGCTGTTCTCTTTGGGGAGCAACAGTACTGTGTGGGCTTGTTTGGTGGCCGTGGCTTCAGCGTATGTTTTTGCTGGTTTCGCTTTTTCTTTTGCTATGGACTCTTCTTCAGCATCTTTTTCCTCCTTTTCTCTTAAAAGATTTCGGAGATCACTGAGAAGGGCAAAGGCCTTTACCCTTTCATTATCATTTAGCCTAAACTTATGATTTGCTTTTTTTCCCATCAAAAGTTCAGAGAGTTCAGCGAAAAGAAAGTCTCTTTTGTATACTGCAGTATTTCGCACTGCTTCGATTGGTCCATTCGTGCAGTTTTCAGTTATGGGTTTATCAGCCGAATGTGAGTTAGTTGGGTTATTCTCAATAGGGCTGGGATCCCCGACATTGGTACGGACAGAAATTTTGTCTGTCATAATTGCAGCTTTTTCCCCAATTAAATGAAAAGTTCTTGTAAAATGTATGTATATATATATAAACTGTAGAAAAGTCGAAGATTTACAGAGAGTAGAAACAGCCGGGGCAGAGGCCCTCAACTCTGGCAGAAGTGTGCTAAAGAAGTCTTAATTGTGTATTCTGAATAATCTAGGATTTTTTTATATATATATAAAAATGAGTGTAAGGGAAAGAGATAAAGGGATATTCCCCTCCTTTTTTTGGAGAGATTTAAGACACGGTAGCTCAGATGTGGTGTTACAATTTTTGCAGGGTCCTACAAATGTCTTGATGCATTCAAAAATTAGATCAAAGGAATGAGTTTATGCTAAATTGTTCATGCCGCCGGACATTTGTGAACGGTTTGCTCATGTGTTGGCTCCGCACTCAGACTTTTTTTTTTTAAATGCCCTAGAAAACCGAACTATGAAAGTCACACAAGCCGATAAAAAAAGGGCCAAATTTACCCATTGTCATTTTTTTTTCACATAATTGTTGAATTTTACATTATATTGTCTTCTTTATACCTTCATATACTGTAAAAATAAATATGATTTAAAAAGTAAAAAGTAATATGCTTTTTCAGGAATATTATTTATTGTAACATTTAATTTGAGAAGAAAATGTATGTTCCAACGCATTTACTTTTTTCAGTAATAATATATTTTGAAACATTTCTAAAACATATCTATATATCAAGAAAAATATCTGCAAAATATATTGGCAGTTTTTCATACTAATAAATTCATTAGAAAATTTAATTTGAGTCTAAATGAAATGCGGTCTCTTAGACCGCACCTCCCCAGTTAAGTCCTAAAAGTTCACCTCCCCAGTTAAGGGTTAAAAAAGCAAAAGATACAGCATGTGGATTTACTTTCTGATCAAGGAAAGTGAAAATTATTTTGAAGTCCAAATAAACTTCGGTTGGTGTTCACGAAATTTTCCCCTGTGATCATAGCTATAGTTTCATGATCATATTCCTTTTAATCACTGCATGGTTTCTTGTGTAAGAATAAGTGCTAATATTCTTACATTTATTTTTTTCTAATTTTTCTGTTAAAATAAGAACATTTTCTTCAAAGTTTTAACCTGTCATTGGGCCCTTTGCACTCGGATAGTGACTCTTGCTCCCCATTCAAGACAGATATTTTAACGTTTTATTTATTTATTTATTAGTTCGTTTTTGATTATTAAAAATACCTGCAGAGTAGTAAAAAGATTCAAATTAATTAAAGGGAAGAATTCAGCTTAGAAAAATTATATTCATTTATTTTCGGAGCAATAAACAAGTCTTTATATCAGGTGAATAATTATGCATCGAATTACTTTTCCGAGTGCAGAGGTCTAATATTTTTTTTTATTATTTGGTTGCACTACATTTAAAAAGGTAGAGCTGATAAAGAAAAAGTGTTTAAATATTTTAAATCAGCATACCAAATATTTACAAATTCAAAGCAGCAAACAAAATAATTTTTATTGAATTTTTTTTTAATAATTGATATGCGATTTATACTTCGCCTAAGATAAGAGAGTGAATGCAGAAACATTATGTACCTTCGCAGTGTACGAATCTATGATTATCATGTATAATAAATAATCTATTTACCTTACTGAAAAAAAAAATACATTGTATCATTTCGGACTTGCTTTGTCTTCTCAATTGCACTGCAGCGTTAAATAATAACTTTAAA
>JAPMOR010014908.1:132918-154980 GCA_026543865.1 Argiope aurantia | reverse complement strand
GTTGTCTGGGTGATTTAACCCTTTAGAGGGCCATTTTTTTCTAGTCATTATGTTAAAACATTTTTAGGCTTGAAATTAGAATAAGAAAACGGGTTCATTTAGCCTATTAGATAAATTCGATTAATTAATTTGGGTAATAATTAAGTAACAAATCAAGACGCATCATTTTGTCCGAGATAAAGAAATGAAGCATCTAAGTTTCTGTCTTTCTAAAGAAATTGTCAGAACGTATGCCAACCTACATAATTTCATACTGTAGAGGGACGATACTCTTTATTATGTGTTATGCCATGGATGAAAGAATGAGTTCAGTTTCAGGAACTACTTTTTATTAGCGGGTTAAGTTCCACGGCACAAACATTTAACACAAGCATATTGAAGAACAAGGCATAGAACAAATACACACGGCAAGCAAGGACAACACAAGAGACAAGAATGAGGAATCATGGGAAAACATGGCTCTTGATAGGTGGCTCTAGTAGCGCCATCTATGAATAAAGGAGAAGGCAGTAATTGTAACCGCTACAATACAAAAATTGATGCATTTGGTGGGAAGCATACTTCCCACGGCCCTAGAAAGGGTTAAACAATAACACATTGATGATACTATATCCAAAATGTTCCAAAAAGTATATTAATATAACAGACTAGATACAGCTAGAACCTATTTCTTTGGTACTTCCTCCGAAGTAACTATCCTGTGAAATTATCTTTTTTGATTGCGTCGTTCATGAAAAGATGTAAATGCAAATTTCGAAACTCCTTTTACCATCCTATTCTGTACTTCTATCATTGCACTTCTTCAGAATTTGCAAATCGTTTCAAATTTGTAAAGATGGAATTTTGCATTTGATTATTTTTTTTGCTCACTTTTTTATATTCTAGAGTATTTAAATTTCTTATATTTATATACCTTGATAACAAAACTCTATCTTAATAGTTTCAAAGCTCTTAATTGCCTACGAAGAGATTAATTTAATATTGATTCCAAACACTTAACGCCATTTGGAATAAAAATATATTTCAAGATTTTATGATAAGAATATAAATTAGATTAAAAAACAAACTAATTAAAATAGAAAGTCTACTTTTTTGTTCACTTATTAAAACTTTTTTCTTAATCCGTGTTTTATTGAATTTATCCATGCTCTTCTCTAAATGCAACAGGATACAGGTTTTTTAATTAATTTTATTTATTAGAATATTTAGATTAGAATTATCTTATTACTTCTATTCTGTTTCTTATCTTTAATTTTCACATTTGTGCTATCACAAAATTAAATCACAGCTACTAACGCCAGACTAAAATAATATTATTGATATTTATGAAGTCAAGAGGGATCTTACCCAGACAAAGATGATATTTAGAGAATACAGAACCCTCAATTATATTGTAAATTCTCATTTCCAAGTTGAAAATGTACTTTATGGAGATTCCATTCGTAGATTCAACTATTTGATTCACTTTTTTTCGAAAAAATCCGAAGCAAATGCTTAAGAGTCTTAGTTTTAACAATTATGTTTCGCCGTTGGAGTTCTGGAAAACATTTTATTCCGTATTCTGCTTACGAAATTCTAGCATAAAAGAAAGCTTTTTAAATATCCATTATCGCCGAAACTTGTCTAGGGAAACGCGACTACGTAATCACGCATTTTCCTGATTACCATGGCAACCAGGCAAAATTCTCATAAAATTTTAAAGGGAGGATTCTTGCCTAACTTTAGAAGATTGAGAAGATGCAGACACGTTTGCGTAAAGTTTCAAAAAGCATGTTAAGACGAATGGAATATCAATATTTGCGTAACATATGGCATCAGTGCTAAAATTGTAAACAATCATTTCGGAACTGAATATCAGTACTAAGAAAACTGGAAAGAACTGAGATCATTGTATTGTAAAGTGATAAGTTCATTCGGGTTTATAAGATAAAAGAAGTCTTGCGATTTAAATTTTGCATATCTCAGTTCGAATCTTAATTCATATTAAAGAAATCTCAAGATTTAGCGTTTATTTTTTCAGTTGACGACTTATTCAAACCTCACTTAGAAGTTTATCAAAAAGGAAATAAATTATATGAAATATTTTTGAACATGATAAAATTCATTGACCGGTTTATGCTCTTTAAATAAAATTCATGTTAAATCAAAATGAGGATCTATAATTTAAAATTCTGTAAAGTATATTGATTTCTGTTTTATTTAAATTCAATTACTTTAATTAAGTAGTTAACTGTTTCCACCTCTTCGGAAAATGTGTATCTAAATTGCGCAAAAACAAATTTAGCAATGACGAGTATACTTGTTAAACACAGAGTATAGGAAATATAAAATTATGTTGTAATGAAATGACTTTTAGTTTTTTTTATTTCAACAATCGCATTTATTTATTTACTTAAACTAAAATACATTTTTGTATATGAACGAAAAGAAACATAAGTAATTTGTCATTTTTATTTGCTGTTAGAGAATAGTATTGAACAAAGCATGGTATAACGCACAATAATTTTTTATTTGTTCCTTTGATTTCGGTTATGCTTCAAAACATTTTAAACATCTTGAAATTTGCGAATCTGTTTGAGTTTTTACTAAAATTATAATTCAAACAGAAAATTGTCACTACTTATTACTCATGACGAATAAACTCGTCATAACGCAAAATGTTGTACTTTTTCCATGACGAGTATACTCGTCAAAAATAGTTAACTGGTTAATTTCGAATAATTTAATACACAATAAATAATAATTACATTTTTGATTTGATAAAAATAATTTTTAATTAAAAAATTATTAATAATCACGAATTATTTAAATAAATTTCCATTCTTATTTTTACTGTTCTTTGACATTATAAGAATTTATGCAAACTTTGTTTATAAGGATTTAAGCAACTGAGACTAAACATTATTTTAAAAAAATTCCTCTTATAGAGTAATTTTTTTATTATTAAAAAAATTGCGAAGCAATCATTTAAAAAAATAATTGCTTCTCCATCATTTTAAAAAATTGAGAAGCAAAAGCTCATTCCTTATCAACTAAGTTAATATTTTCAAATCTATAACAATCATTAGGTAAAAACAATGAAATGGCCATAAAAAATAACTTGGTTGATATGTTATTATTCAGTATTTATTGCCAAAATAATCACTGTCACCATATTGAACTAAATAAATAATTATAATGAAATGCATTAAAAAAAACGCAGTTTCTGAAATCTCCTTAATCTGTCTATTTTTACATAATGTTACCAATATTTTTTCTGTTTTATTTTATTTAAAATAAAATGTATTCTTTAGATTTTCATTCAAAAGAAAATACCAATCATTTTTACTGCATATTCGTATGATTTTCGGCTTACAAAAACGGATGGACAGACAATCAGAATTCTCTCTGAGGAATTTAGTCCAATGGTTGATATAAATTCATAATTTTAGTATTAACATATCAGATTGAATTTTATCTTCAAAGCTAGTTCGATTTTTAAATCATATCCGGATCATCCCAATTGAAGGATGGGGATTAATTTTTAAAATTCTCGAACTTGAAAGTTTTGACAATTGCAGTACTTTTTATTTAAATATACAGAATTTAGACTGACGAATCTATTTGAACTAATTTAATCTAGAGAATGCAGATATATATATTAGAATATGGTATTATTATTTGAAAAGAAAGTATTTTATATATGCATAGAAATATTTCTACAGCAACGGGTATTTATAATTTTATAATTGTATCGTGGATAATTAATTCTGGAATAAAGAACTAAGGGTGGAAACGTTTTTGACGGATTGCACACGTGCCTTGCTGAAAGAATTGTTCAAAATTTTATAGGAAAGTTCTTTATAGGGATATAGGATATAAAAATCTTTTTAGAATTATCAAACGAAACGCATAGCTATTTCTTGGGTTGTCCAAGAAAAAAATTGATAATTTTTAATCGGATTTTCAATTAAGGAGTAATGAATTTTCAATATTTTTCTTCTCTATCTTTGAATCATTTTATTGCACACAAATATTTTTTTTCAGTAATTATTCAAAAAATAGCGAATATCCAAGTAATATTTTCCTCTAAATTACGCAATTTTTTAAAATTGCATTAAAATAATTTTTCCATCAGTACTTTTCCTTATTTTATTTAGAAAGATTATATTAAAAAATTAGTTTTAAAATTAAATCAAAAATAGGCAAATCAAAGCTACAACATTATTATACTATTACATTAGGCGTTAGAGTTTCGAATATCGTAAACATTTCTTAAATTTAAAGATATCAGATTTTCGATATTATTTAACTTTCAATATATTGTTTATATGCTCGCAAACTATATGCTGAGTGAGACATAAATGATCAATTTGTAATATGCTCTAAGGGCCACATCGATTGATTTCTAGTTATCAAATTGGGTTAGTTACTTTTTGGGTGGTAGATGTTTAATAAGAAAGGCTTTTGAAAATTTTAATTAGATGTTTAATTAAAAATTAATTGAAATTTTAACTTTGATTGTATATTATCAAAAATCACCTTAAAATTCAAAAGTTAGAAGCAATATCAATTCTATTATCAAACAATTTTTTTATTTCCTACATTTTTTTTAAATATATTTTTTTTTAAGTAACTGCATTTATAGATAAGTGCATAGCGGTGATATTAAAAATACTCCTTTTTTGAGCGTTTTCGTTATTATAAGAATCTGTTTTAAATATAAAGATAAACAAATTGATCCTGTTATATTAAAAAGCTACAGTTTTCCTATAGCTGATTAGAGGATGACTGAAGATTCTTATCTCCTTTTTCTTACTGTCTCGTATTTCCTTTTGAGTTGAAAGCAATTTTTCGGCATATTTTCTGTTTAATTCTAGACATTTTTCAAAGATTAAAATAACTATTTTTTTTTGCTTCTTTTTATTTTACAGTTCATTTGAGTTCGAAAGACACTTTTAAATAATCCATTTATTTCCTGTTTATCTCCTCGTTTGAGTCGGAATCATAAACAGGTTTTGATTTTTTTTAAATCTCATTTAATGACTTAAACTCCATTAAATAACAAGAAATAAGATGTTTAGCCTTTTCTAATAAAATTATTTAATACTTTATCTGCTTAGTCAATGCTTTAATGAATGGATAAATCTTCATTGATTGTAAGTACTTAATGCCGTGGATTTTTCTTCATTTTTTTTTATCTTTTAGGGACAATTTTATTTCGGTATGTATATTTAGTGCAAATAGTTGAAAAAAATATATACTTTAATATGTATTATGTCTATATTTTTGATTTGTGCCCATGCATTTATATTTTCTGTTATTTCAAGTATACACAAAGAAATATTGTTATCGTCAAAATATTTCAACTCAAGATGTTGACTGACCTCCTTATATTAGAATCTCTCAGAGTGGGAAAAAACCAGTTCTGGAATTATGTTTCTCTGTCTGTAAACACGATGACTCGAAAACCTTTTTGGAAGAAGTATGAATATTTGGTATACTGTCTTTACAAAAATAAGGTCTTTTGTAGAATTCAATCTAATTTTGAATGAAATCAATTCTCAAAATGAGTGTCAGCTTTGCCGTCCGAATAAAAGTTAAAACAATAATTTCAAAATAAAATGAGCTTTATGAATAATATTTAATTCATAGATTTGACAAATAAAGCGTAGATATGTATCAAATGGGGAACTAAATCCGTCAAGTCGCTGAATTATTTTTTGTATATAAACTACATAATTCAAACACATAACACCTTCAACAATTCAAAAGTAAAGATCTGGATAAATAAAATTTCTTATACAGTTTTATTATCTTAAATGTAGATTTTTATCAGATCTTAAACATAATCAGCCGAAGGGTTGAACATTTGTCGAATTGTGCTCTCGGAAGAGTATAAACACAGTAATTCAAAAATTCACCGTTTTAAGATAGATAGATAGATAGATAGATAGATAGATAAATGATCTTATACGATACGATTACAACATTTTTGATAACATTCATTAACAATAACAGCATCGCGTGTTTGTTCAAATTAATTGGAAAAAAGACGACTAAAATACATCGTCGATTTTTCTGGTATATGCCAGTAACTGATCGGCACGAATCATATGGCAAAATCTTCTTTTACAACTATTATTCGCCATTTGCATGCAGTTTATAACACACAAATATATTTATTAGGGTATATGAGAAAGATTCGATGTGGCCACTCCCGCCTAATTTATTTAGAGCGTTCATACTAAACTTAATTCTAAAACTAGTAAAAGGAATGAGATCGAAAAAAAATAGTAACAAAAGTTTCCAACAGAAAAAGTTGTGGAGCAATTGGAAAGAAATCTTATCAATAAATTTAATGAAAATTCATAAGATGAACATTCAGGAATACATACCGTAAGAATGAAACTCCCTAAAGCATAATCAGTAATTAAACATATAAGATTCAACTAAAATCGTATATTTATGTGTTACATACCCATATTTTTCTTCTTGTATACAGTATGTTTCAAAAGTTAGAATTGCTTTGAGAAGATAAAACACATGTAGACAAGCACAGTTTACTCTTCTGTATAATTGTAATACAATGACAAAGCCCTATCTATTAGCAATTTAATTCATGTTATGTTATAAGCATGATAGCTCTTAAAAGATGTCTCTAGTATTTTTAATGCCATTTCAGATCAATAATATATCATAATAATATATTGTAGATACTATACTAAATCTAGGCCGAGTTCGTAGGCGAGTCATCCCCTTAACATCGTAGAAAATTGTAGGGAGTTCAAATTATTTAGAAGATAAGGAATGGAAAATGATTTTCAATTCTTACTTCTACTGCTCTTTAACCTTAAACTTTTAACACTTTTTAGGAGCCATTTTTCTCCTTGCCCTTCTTGCATGATTATAGTACAAACCCATATAAAAATAATCCGAAAGAAAGAAATCAATCTTCACCCTCCGGCTTGATGATAGAAACGTTTTAAATTACCACATGCAGCAAGAAAATAGCCCTGGATATTTCATGAGCAAAATTATTTGCTATAAATGAAAACAATTGGTGTAGATAAATTAAGCTGTTCCTTATCTTTTAATTTTTTCCTTTTTTTTATACTTTCCACTAATTAAAACTCTAAATTTTATAAAAGTTCAGAAGAAAAGAAACTACTGATGAAAGCTTCTGGTAAAGTGTTCAAAGCTTAGATTAAAAATCAATAGAAAACCCTTTACAGTAGGTATAGCTAATAAAAGAATTTAAGTAAAAGGCTATTTTCAATAGTGAGTCAATAATTAATTCAGCTTGTATTTTATTTCTATCCGCATTTGGGGGAAATTTATGAATGAATATTTGATCTTTTTAACCTCTTAAGTAGGCCCTTTGAGTTATATGGCACATATAAAAAAATTGAGATTTTTCACTATCCAATTATATGTTACTCAAATGTTGAAATCGAATCAAAATTTCTCAAATTATTGAGTTCATAAAATGCCCTCAATTAGATTACTGGAAAGAGTCATCTAACGCTTAGTATTTGATTGTATATTTTGAAGTAATTTGTGCTTGCATAATTATATTTTATCGTCTTCTAACATATCTATCATGAGTTTCAAAATATTCTGAATGAGATGTACATAAAAACAAATTTTTTCTAAAAATCCAGGTCTTTTACCTTTTGCACGAGATTTTTCCCCTTCTTATTGATCTACAACCAGCAAAATTTTTTACTGATTAATACTTTTTAACCACAAAATATTGATGGGAGATTTTTCAATTTTTGATCTGAGAACTTTTACATTTATTTTCAATATTAATTTTTGTATTAAAATAGTTACGCTTTAATAAAAACGCAATTCTTTCATTTTAAAAAGGGAAATTTTCAATTTTATTTGTTTGTAGAAAAAATATATGAAATAGATGATAAAACTGAATCAGATGCACTCCATTCTGAAAAGAAATTTAAAAATACGACTTTCATTTAAAAAAATTCTCAATGTTGTAATTTTTTGATAAAATTTATTACGCTGTGTAAAAGAAATTGAAAATATTTTGTGACAGGTAGTTGAGAAATTCAAACTTATATTTTTTAATCCGAAATACCAAATGCTGATACCTATTTTCAAAATATCAAAAAGAAATAAATTATGTCTCAAGCAATTCATAAATCATTAACTCGCTAGTATCGATTATTGCGAAATTAACAAAAATATTTCTCTTTCTAGATCTGCGTACAAATTATATTTTAGTCATTAAAAGAATAAGCATTAACATGCAAAAAAACTACGATGATTCTTAAGGTAAGGAGGAGGGTGCAATAAGAGGATTATATTTCGCATTTATATCCTAATAGGAAAGAAGAGGGGATACTAAATAGTACATAAAATGAAATATCAAAGTTCTGTCTGCATTCATTCATTCATATTAAAATTCCTGGTCATTTCAAATGTAGCGATAAACGGACCTCTTCATTCATTATTAATACGCAACCCATATTTTCGTAAAACAGCCAAAGACTTGAATGTATTTTGGTAATATAAAACCTTCAGTTTTGATCGATATGTTCATTTTCAAACAATCGCAGAGATTTTAGCATGTTTTTCTCTATATTCTGTTTTTAAACCCCACAAAAAAAAACGGAAAGTATTCAGTGGAATAAACATATGTTTAAATTTAAACATCCATCCTTTCATACGAAACCTAACCACCATCAAGAGCCTCGGACGCAAAAGACAACCTCTTTTGATTGCAGATAGTTTAAATTTCCGGAGGACTCTCAAATTCTTCAGAGTTAGACTTTGTAATGTTTTCAGTAACTTGAGCAATTTTGTTACTTTTTTACTTCCAGTTTGTAACCGAAGAATTTTTGTGGGTTTGATCGACAAGAAAATGTCTTCGCCGAGTGTCAAATGGAAGACACGGGTCTGGTAAAACGTTTGGAGATTTGAGACCTCTAAGAAATAAGAGAAAACCCTACAAACTTTGATCTCATTTCATCTTGGAAGAAAAAAGCGGAGGGAATTTGAGAGAGAATTTACGAGTCATCCTACGGAAAACGGTTACCGTGATTTTGAAGATTTAAATCTTATGGCCCGGACTTGTAAAGAACGATATAAAAAAATAAGAAATCCTATCGAAATAAAAGCTTTCTTTATGGAGGGTGAGACTGGAATTTCAATGCCGTCCGTCCAAAAAATACAAGCAGAAAGTGTCTTACCCTTAAATTGTGACAAGAGATTTGAAAAACCCCAACACAGTTTAATATTTTCACTGCACGGAGCAGAAATTTGTCACATTGTTGGAACAGAGATTTTGCGCCACTTGAAATTTCAGCATTCTAAGAGTTATAAGTACTAAAATAGAATAGTATAAACGTTACATTTAAAATCCCTTTTTGATAGGTGCAGTATGTCAAACTTGTTTCAAAGTCAAATTTATGTATGTCGAATTTATTTCTAAGAAAAGAAAATATTGTTACGAATCTATTATCTCCTTTCCCTAACATGTTAATCTCGTGTCTAAGAAGAGGGATTTACCGAGATTATTTGTGGATGCTGAATAGATGTTACAATGACAATGACAATGATATTTGGCGGCGAAGTTGGTGATAAAAGCGAAGATCTTCATTCGAAACCGAGATTTGAGGATTCTTCAGGAAAATTCCTTTTGTCTCATGCCCGTCGCTAGACTACATAAGGCTATGCATTCACACGAAGGAAATATTTGAGGTCTTCATTGTTCTTTAGTGACTGCACAATTGTTTCAAGAAATTTCTTGAGTACAGTTTGCTTGAAACTGAAAAGAAATTCGGCATTTTCCCCCACCTGAAAGAAAGATTTGGAAATGGGAAATAACGTATTATGGACATTTTCGTAAGTAATTTGGCTTATATACAAGATTTTAATTAGTCGATCACATCACAACTCTTTGCTTATTCATCAAAAAATGAAATAATTCATCCGTTATATCATTTTGAGAGTTCTGGAATACTCTGACTGAATAAAACAGCATTAAAACATGTAATATCTGGAAGAACGAGCTTCACTCTGAAGCTTTTGTAAAATCGTGTTTTCCCGGAGAAAATATTTAGATGGGAATCACATACTGGCTACGTATGAATTTTTTTTCAATCTTACCTACATATGAACTGGTCATTTAGATTTAAAAAAAACACTTAGTTTAACATGTTATTTGAAACAATTTGCTATACTGCAGTATTCATTCTACAATTTATCTATCATTGCTTATATTTTTGAACTTAACTCAGTTTTACTATGATGAAATTGGATCCCGAGAGGGCATTACATGACATTGTTAGCATGAGAGCACTTAGAAAACGGCTCTAATAGTTAGTTATAAAAAAATAGTTTTTTGCTTAAAATCGCGTTTTTTTAGGAAAAACACCTATATAGATAAACTTAAAGAACAAAAACCATTAAATATTGTCACGTAGATGAGATGAATGTAGTAAGGCCAATGGAAATGAACACACTCAAAATCAACTCAGGATTTTATATTTTCTAATTGATCGAGAAACTACTTATATACATTTAAGGAACATTCAAGACTTTGAGGGCTCGCAGAAAATTGGGAACTTAAATTTATACAATTAACATAGATTTGCATAATCAGCATAAATTTGACATAAAGCAAATTGAAACTAAAATCTTTTTTTGCAACTTGCCTCGCTTGTGTTCGAACCCGCAACCTCCCGTTCACGAGTTCACCGACTGAGCTATGATATGCTTGGTCGAAATGAGCAATTTTCGTTACACCTCTCCCTCCTTAGGAGAAAGCAGCGTCCCGCTGCAGTCTGGTGTGGCTCCTCGTAACAGGTCTCCTGGAAATATCAGGCATCCCTCCATCTTCTTGGATCAAGATAGGTTTTAATCGTAGTACATGGAAGTCTTATGAACTCCTACGCCCTCTATTTAGTTCCATACTTTCTACTTCATATGTCAGATAGTTGTCGTGTTACTTGATAACGAATTGGTCCGAAGTAGTGCCTTAAGAGCTTTTCGGATAATCTCGCCTTACGTACCAGGGTGAACACCTAGACTAAATCCCCGATATTATAGCTGACAGGTCGATGACTCTCATCATATCGGCGCTTATCTGTAACTTGTGCTTCGCTGATGTGGAGCTTTGCAAGATGTTTAGCTTCTTCAGTCTTGGTAATCAGATGATGCACATAACTGTCGTCGGAAGTTTCGGCACTAGATGGGTAAATTACGTCAAGAGGCTTCTGGATTTCTCTACCATGAACAAGAAAGAATGGGCTAAATCCCGTGGTGTCTTGCATTGCTGAATTGTAGTCAAAAGTCATAAAGGGTAAAATGGTATCCCAATTTCTTTGCTCAACGTCTACATACATAAATAGCATGTATGTCAATGTCCTGTTGAATCTTTTTATCAACCCATTGGTCTGTGGATGGTAGGCGGTTGTCAGAAGATGTGACGTCTGACTAACTGATTGATGTCTTTAACAATGTTGGCTAAAAGGTTACCTCCTCGATCACTTATCATTTCCTTGGGAACCCCGTGCTTCAGTGCATTTTCTTCAACTATAATTTTAGCAATTTCTATGGCCTCAGCAGTTGGTACTGCCTTTGTGACTGTGAATCTAGTGAGGTAATCCGTCCAAACAATAATCCACCGATTCCCATTTCGGATAACTGGAAAGCGTCCAAGTAGATCTATTCCAATTTTGGCAAACGGTATGTCAGGGGGTTTTATCGGATGAAGCTGCCCCGGTGGAAGTTGTGGTGGTTTGGCATTCTCGACAGTGTGATATATATCGATGTATGCTCCCATATAACCCTGGCCCAAAGTATTTCCTTTTATTCTGTCATATGTTTTGGCAAAACCGAGATGACCCATTAACAGCCATTGTTGTCCCATCGGATCATAGTTTCTTTTATACAGTATACCACTTCTCATTTGATAACTTTGGTACGCTTCACCTCTCTTGAGGATTACTATGATGAACTTCAACTGTTTATCTTTCGTTGCCCGTTTGCGTAATTTGTGATAGCTGCAAGGAAAGGGATTTCGTCATTGCTGTCAGTTGTTGGTTCAACGAGGGGCTTCCTTGACTGAGAATCCGCATCAGTATGTTTGCGGTCGCTCCTTTACGTAATATTGATGTCCTATTCTTGTAACCTGAGAGCCCACAGAGCCAGTCTTCCTGACAGATCCTTGACTTTGGCCAACCAACACAAAGAATGTTGATCCGTAACTACTTTGAAAGGTTTTCCATAGACATACGGCTTGAATTTACTGATCGCCCAGATCACTGCAAGGCATTCCTTTTCGGTTGTGGAATAGTTTCTTTCAGTTGCAATAAGGGACCTGTATGCATAGGCTATGGGTCTTTCTGTGCCATCCTGTATCTGCAACTGCACTGTGTCGATTCTATACCCACTAGCGTCCGAGAGTATCATTGTTTCCGCGTCCGGAGTAAAATGTCCCAGAACAAGACCACCGGTCAGTAATTTTTTGAGTGTTGAAAAAGATTCCATCTGTGACGGATTCCAAGAAAGTTTTGCGTCTTTCTTTAATAAGCCATGCAGGGGTTTCGTGATATCAGCGAAATTTTTGATGAATCGTCGATAGTATGAGCATGGTACCAAAAAACTTCGGACATCGGCGATATTTTCTGGGGTAGAGAATTTTGCTACATATACTATTTTCTGTGGATCAGGATAGATTCCATCTTGATCAACTAGGTGTTCCAGTATCATTAGCTTCTTTTTACCAAATGAACATTTCTTCGAATTTAGTGCCAGTCCCGCTCCCATGATACACTTCAGAACTTTCCTCGAGCGTATTTGATGTTCTTGGAAATTCTGTGTGTACACGATGATATCGTCTAGATAACAAAGACAAATATTTCACTTTAGGCCCCTTAGTACTGTATCCATCATCCGTTCGCAAGTAGATGGGGCGTTGAATAGCCCAAATACCATGACTTTAAATTCATAAAGACCATCTGATGTCACGAAGGCTCTCTTTTCTCCATCTTTATCGTCAACCTCTTTGCCAGTAGCCTGACTTTAGATCCGTCATAGAGAAAATCTTCACGCTTGCTAGACAGTCCAAGGAGACATCGATGCGAGGTAATGGATATACATCCTTTTTGGTTATCTTGCTCGATCTTCTATAATCGACACAAAATAACCATTCACTACTTTTCTTCTTCACAAGGACGGCTGGAGATGACCATGGGCTGTCGGAAGGCTGTATCACGTCTTTTAATGGCTGATACACGGTACGGTCTTTGCTTGATTTGGGTGTTGTCACCTGTATCAATCTTATGTCTCACGGAACTGCATCGAGATTTTCTCAAAGTCCCCTTAAAGTCAAAAATGTTACTAAATTCTTCTAGTAGACTCAATAGCTCGTCTTCTTCAATATTTGTTAGATCAGAATCCAGAATTTCTTTTAACTTTTCTCGTGTTACTCTTTTTTGGGATTTGTTTCGCATTTGTGTCCCTGTGAACTTTCTCGCCCTTTATCACTCAAAGAGCAGATTGCGTCATTAGCTATTGTCGTTAAACACCCTATATTCATCCCTTTCGGAATTTTATTGAGTTCGTTGGGAACAGTTTGTTATCCACACCTTACAACAGCCATTCTCAATGTCGACAAATGAGGATGGTATAGATAACTCCTTTTCGCACCTCAGAATTGTATTACCAACAATCATAGCTCCATCTATTTCCTTCAATTGCGAATTCAGAGCACATATTTGTCTTGTTGAGTTAGATTCAATTAAATACTCCGATGCGGCAATTAAAGAGCAATCTGATTCCTTTGGACCTGAGTTGTATGGAAGGATTTCGACAAGTTGGAGCTCTTGGTTTCCACAATCGATAAGGCATCGGTGGCACGGAAAAAGTCCCAGCCAAGTATCATTTGATGGCTACACTGAGGAAACACCAAAAATACAAACGGCTTCACAGTCTATTCAAGTCCATTTTTAATATGCAGCTTCCAGAGGTGGCTACAGTTTTACCACAAGCAGTTTTCAATATAGGCCCATTCTCAATAAACATAGGGGCATTCAATCGTCAGCTTAATTCTTCGGATATGACAGAATAATCTGCACCTGTATCAACGAGGGCTCTTACACACTGTCCATTTGTGATGATATAGGGGGTGTTCTCTTTTAACTTGGTTGTGGTGTACGTCGGAAGATTTTCTTCCATTGTGGCCTTACCTCCTGTACAGGTCGCCCGAGTTAGTTTTTCTCACTGAGTCGGCATGGAGAAAGACTGGAATGGCGTACTGGTGATTGTGACACTCGGCGGTTGAGAGAACGTTGTGGATAAGGTGAACTGCTTTTTATTCTGGAAGAAGTAGGCTGTGAATAGTCGTCGTCGAAGCTACCAAGGGAGTCAGCGTATATATCTGGTCGAGGGTTGATGGTTTTAGTGGCTCCTGCGTTTCGAAATATTCGACGTCTCTCCCGGCATCTCGCCTTAGCATATGCCCTGACCGTCCGCAATGAAAGCAGAGAGGCACATTATTATCAGTTCACCATAAGTCTGTTCTACGTTGAGGAGTGGGTCTGTTAGTTGTTTCGCGTCTTGGCTGTGGCCTGGTTGGAACTAAATATCGGGGAGTGGTTTTTCTCTCCTTGCACCAGTAAGTGGTCTCTTCCTGGACCACAGATGCAATATCACGTGGTGGTTCAGTTTCGTTGTCTATATAGTCCTGTAGTTCCGGCAGGATCTTTTGTGGCTCCTCCCTGACGATGATGCGTACCAATGATCTGAGATCATCGGCATCTGTCTTAGCCGACACCGCAGAGACATTAGTTAGCCTCTGAAATCGTGGTCGAACAATGCGTATTCGTCGAAGGCTCTCTATGTGACGGCATCGTTTTACAAAAGCGTCGGTAGTTTCATATTCCTGAGACGATGAAATCTGGTACAAGTCCTCTGTAATGCCCTTCATGAGATGGGTCACTTTCTCGTCTTCAGCCATACAGGGGTTCACTTTCCGGCAAAGGGAAAGTACATCTTGAATGTAAGATTCAGATGTCTCACCAGTTCGCTGCGCACGGGTAAGTAGCAGGCTTTCAGCCTGGAGCTTTATATCAGCTGCACGGCAAAATGTGTTTTTCAGCGAATTCCGAAAAACAGATCAGCCAGTAAAAGTGCCTTCATTGTTATCGAACCATTGTCGAGCTGTTCCGGCGAGGTAAAAGATGACGTTCGTTAGGCACATTTTGTCATCCCATCGATTATAGTTCACTATTTTATCGAAATCCTTGAGCCACCGGTTAGCATCTTCCTGGTTGTCTCCAGAGAATATACAAGGGCTTCTGGGGAGCTGGTAGGTCAAAATTGGAACTGGTGAAATGTTACTCGGAGCAGAACTGGCCCCAACTGAGAGCTTCTGATCGGCTCTCCTCTTTCGATCATTTTTTTAATTGTCTAGTTAAATCCGGTAGAAGACCCAATTCAGGATCGAGTCCTTGAATACGTCGGCTTTGGCGTAACTCTTCCGTTCTCGCTGTATTACCCGCCGCCTCCAACCAAACTGTCGCGTAGATGAAGTGAATGTAGTAAGGCCAATGGTAATGAACGCACTCAAGATCAACTCAAGATTTTATTATATTTTCTAACTGATCGAGAAACTACTTATATACATTTAAGAAACATTTCAGACTTAGAAGGCTCGCAGAAAATTGGGGACTTAAATTTATATAATTAGCATAGATTTTCATAATTAACATAGATTTGTATAATTAACATAGATTTGCTTTAAAACAAATTGCCCCGCTAATGTTCGAACCCGCAAACTCCAGTTCACGAGTCGGCCGATGGAGCTATGATGTGCTTGGTCGAAAGGAACAATTTTCGCTACAATATAAATGAGTAAAAAATAAAGCAAAACGCGTGACCTTCAGCACACGTGTCATTGATGGTGTTCTTACCCCTACGCTGCATTGCCCGCGCTTCGAAGGGAAAGCTGAATTTGCTTCTTCTAAAAATTAGTTCGTTTTGTTTGTGTTCGTGTGTGAAATCGAGTTTTCTCTCGAGAGACATCTTAATAGATGAACCTAAAAAGCAAAACTATATCTAAATACATCATTTGATCCAAATCATTAGAGCTGTTTCCGTGATGAACGAAATTTGTATATAATATACAATAATTACTCGTTTAAAGTTATAAGATATATACATCTAAGCACAATTGAAGCGTAAACTTTTCACAAATTGGGCTACAGTCATCATAGAAATTATCTTTGTATAATCGTTTCTCATTTGAACCTTTCTGAAATTAATTGAAGTTGTAAGAACTTCCATAAAGTAACGTGTTTGTGCTATGATAATGGAAAGATGTTTTTAAAGATTTATTTCTATTACAATAAAATGTATTTTTTCTCTTATTTTGATAAAAATAATTTTTTTTTCGTCGCCATTTTTTCTCGTCTGAATCTCCTCAATTCATGTCAAAATTTTCTTATTTTATTGGCATTTGAGGAATTCTTCCGTGTGGTTTGGGAAATTATGAGTTAAAAAGATATCATGTAACACCACTTCCAAATATAAGAGACTTTTTTAATAGAATAAAGTAACTGAAATATTATTAATAACTTATTATTCTGAACTCTCCTTCCTTTGATTCTCCGCTTACATCTAGAGTATTCCAAAGTCAAAATGGCTGAGAAAAAATAATTGCTCGTGAGAGAGAAGAATCTGGTTGCAGTAATTGGTAGCAAACTTTAATTTAATAACAAGAAAAATAAATAATTAAATTAATGATTTACTGTTAACACTTTAAAGGGCCATTTTTTTCTCGTCATATTATGTTAAAATATTTTTAGGCTTGAAATTAGAATAAGAAAAGGGATTCATTTAACTTATTAGATAAATTTAATTTGATTAATTAATTAATTTGGTTAATTATTAAATATCAGATTAAGACGCATCATTTTGTGCAAAATAAAGAACTAAAGCATCTAAGTTTCTGTAATTCTAAAAAAAATTGTCAGAACTTATGCCAACCTACATAATTTCATACAAAGATTGATAAATTTGGTGGGAAGCATACTTCCCACGGCCCTTTAGCAGATAAAATGCAATATTTTTATATTTTACAAAAATAAGGAATATAGTCTGGTTTGTGTTCAGAGTTTTAATTCATGCTTGATGCAATGAAATTTATTTAAAAAAAACTTTTTTCATAAAACAAAGTTAATTCTCGATAATTTAAATTAAATTTGTTCTTTCATTCATTTTTATATTTTATTTCTTCAGTATTTCAGTCATAAATGTTTCTATTACAGTTAGCGCATTATTTTTTTTTTTTTTTGTTATTTTTTTTTACTTTTTATATAATTATTAGCTATTTCTATTTCTCAAAGAATTCTTTATACATATTCGACATATTTCATTGAAGTTCCATAATTCCTAAGAATGTTTTTAATGAAGATTTGGAGTAAAAATCAGAAATTTTGGACTTTCCGAAACTGAAATTTATTAATCAATAAAAATTTATTATTTATGAATGTCTTGAAACTCAATCCTTATAATTAAAATGATTAATTATGAAGAAGATATTAATATATGAATAATTAATACATAAGATGAATGAAGGTATAAGATTAATTATCAACTATTATCAAGATAATCATTTTGAATTATTTGAGGTCATTAATTATCTTTACCTGTTAAAATCCGCGTAAGTGAATTTTGTTATGCTTAATTTGATGCTCGAGACAGGTTTTCTGTAAAAGTTGCTTCCCAAGTAAGAGATAACTGTGGAACGGAAGCAAGCAACCGCGTGTGCATTCATTCTCTTAAAGTTTCGCGTCCTAGATTACTAGCCAAACTCGAGTTCTTGAATACTTAATTTAATGTCTTGTAAATCCTTTCTAGCGCCGTGGGAAGTATGCTTCCCACCAAATTTATCTATCTTTGTATGAATTTATGTAAGTTGGATCAGTTCTGACAAATTTTTTTAGAAAGACAGAAACTTAGATGCTTTAGTTCTTCATTTCACACAAAATGATGTCTTGATTTGTTACTTAATTATTAATTAACCAAATTAATTAATCAAATTAAAAAATTAAATTTATCTAATAAGTTAAATGATTCCCTTTTCTTATTCTAATTTCAAGCCTAAAAATATTTTAACATAATGACTAGAAAAAAATGACCCTTTAATGGGTTAAAACAAAATAATAGATAAGTGCATTATGAATATTATTTCTCAAAATAAATTTCGAATTATTTACAAATCTACTAAAAATTCGAAATAATAATTTTTATCTCACTGAAACCAGAATAAATATAATTATTAGAGATTAAAAATCTATTTTTTTCTGCAGTTGCATAATATTCTGTAAATGCTCTCGGAATGCCATCTGTTTCACTCTCAAGCCGTTTCAAGAATAAAAATAATTACATCTCGTTTGTTCAGGAAATTTCTTAGCAGAAATCAAGGGAAAGATCCGGCTCAGTTTTATAATTCTTGGAATTAAGGTTTTATTCTTTGAAATGAGGTCAAACGCATAGTATGAACTTAAAATATTACATTCAGCATCAACTATGTGGCATGTATTGATATTCTGCATATCTAGAACTCGAAGAGAGATTTGCAATATTTTATATAGTGATTCAGCTTTTTAAATGTGAATAATTCGTGAGTGGAAAAAATGCCATCATTTTAATGCTTTCTAGTATATGAAATACTTTTTGAATAATGATTACAAGCAATAATTCACGACTAATAAATATATTAACCAGTGGGAGTAGTATCTCTAAAACTTCTAGCATATTCTCTAATACACTTTTCATCTCAGAGAATGCCTTGCTTGACAGTGTGCAAAAGTTACGAATTATTGACTTTTGATATAAATTTAGTATTTTTACTGAATCCATCGTGTCATCAACGATGAGCGTTTTGGCGATTGATTGAGCGTTTTGGCGAACCATGATATGGGTTAATAGTATTCAAATTTGTACTTTGTACATGTTTTTCTCATCTGATTGAAATAAAAATTGGACTCAAAACTGCAATTGTAATCACAAAATCCGGTACCAAATTTGATACTATCCAGTTTACATGCTTCTGAAAGTACTAGTCGATGGATAGCCAATTTTTTGTTGGATTATATTATAGTATATTATTATAAAGTAGCAAATAAATAACACCTCGTTTGGTTTTGGAATCATTGAAATTTGTGAGCAAAAACTGCATCAAAATTGTGATTTTAAAAGAATTTGTTTTTGCAGAATTACGTGTTTCTTACCCGTAGAGCTAATTCATGAAGTATCATAGTTACGTGTTAAAGGTACTTTTAACTAGTTTCTTAAATTATGTTCTTAGTGTATACATTTACCGACAGTTTTCAAGCTAAAAAAATTTTATTTTTGTCTTTCGACTACTTTTAATGCAAATTTAATAAATTTGAAATCGCTTGTTAAGGTTAAATTATCAATTATTAGTTATTAAAGGAGTGAATTGTGAAATTTAGAAAGTTGTTTGTGAATTTATACCGTAATCTGTATAACTGTTTTCAGTTTTTAAAATTTTTTTATATGGAATTACAAAAAAAGTGAAAAATAACTTAGATTTCTATCACATAAACTAAGACAAATTTACTTTCGATGATAATATTGTACATCTCAGAGTGTTCTCTTTTTCAATCCTTTAATTTTGTTACATTTACAAAATTTGATTAAAAAGACAACACATTTACTGTTAGGCAAATTCAAATAAGTTTTTTTTTTAACGTATCGAACCATAAATACTTAACTCGCTTCTAATTAATACAGATAACTCTAGCTGTATTGTTAAAGCTCGCGCCATACTTTGACGCTATACCTAATGCCTATGCGCATTTTTATAATTAGATCTTTAACTAATTAAGGGGAAAATATGGGGGGTAGGAAATAGTCTATAGCCCTCCAACTAAGCAGAGCCAAATTTTGCGTCATTTGAAAATTTAAAAGTAATAATTCCAATGGCATTTATTTTATAGTTGAACAGTTCGTATTTAATAAAAAATTAACTAAATTTCAAATCTTAACAGTACCGTTGCTGAAATTAAAAAACAATTCTTAGGATTTTATAATAAAAAACATTAACTTGTCTAAAATATGAAAATATTACTTTAATTTTAACATTTTAATAGTCGAATTAAATCTTACAAATGTAATAACATGATTAACAATCAACCATTGCACTAACAATTAACAAACTTAATTTACTAGAAATACGACTAATAAGAAATTTCTAGGACATAATTAGATTATTAAGTATATTCTATTTTAGACCTAATGGTAAATTTCAAAAAAGAAATGAGACAAGTCAATCAATGCCAATAGAATACAATCTCAGATTTTTTAGAGCAAAATAATAATTACAAAACAAATTTCTTACATGGAGCAAAGGATCATACTTCTTAATTCGTCACTATCATAAGAGTAAATTTCGAAAATATAATAGAAGTACAGCACACAAAAGAACATAAAAGAATATAATTAATAATTCACGTAACACTGGAACCAAACAACAACAAATAGCCTGTAATTTTCAGAAAACAATAGAGAAACTCAAATAATTTAATTTGAAGTCTCGATTTCCAGCTTTTTCTTCCTTAAATAAAATTCAAAGGGAATTATTTTTAAATTATATTCGGAAAATTAACAGCCGAAAAGCTAGCAATTTATTGCTTCTGTTTCACAGTTAGAATAGATTTATAATCAATCGGTAATTAACAAGTGTTATTTATATTAGAGTACCAGGAGACTGAGCTTTACTTCACGGTTTTTGTAAAATCGTATCTTTTCAGAGAAAGCATTTCATTTGAATATTTTTCAATTTTACCTATATATGAACTGGTCATTAAATTAAAAAAAATCATGAATGCACTTAGCATTGCATGTTTTGTTCGAATTGGTTACCAACCACAATAATTGCATTGTTGCTATTAAATGTGAGCAGCGCGTATTCTTATCCGCATAATATAGAGCATTTCTCACAAAATTTTAAAGCAAATTAATTAAGACTTAAATTAAAATTTGAGATGGCGCTGTATGACATTGTCAGCATGAGCGATGATAGAAGAGGCTCTAAATGCTAGCTATAAAAAATAGTTTTTGTGTTTAATGTCGCGTTCTTTCAGGAAAGACGCCTCTATAGACAAACTTAAAAAGCAAAACCTTATCTAAATATAAAATTTGATGCAAATCGTTAGAGTCGACTTACACGAAATATATTTATGTATGTAAGAATTGCTCGTTTAAAGTTATAAGTTTTAGATTTTATATATGTTTCTCTAAATTTTTACTATTTTTAATACCAAAATATACACAGATAAGTTATTTTGATGTAAAACTGAACAATAAAAGCGCATCAGGATTTTTTTAGTAATTATTAAACGTTAATTATTTACCATAATTTTCAGTAGCCCAGCCATTTCGTATTTGTACTATGGATTTTACCATACAGTTTTGTGCTTTCAAATACAGTTCGGATAGGCAAAATTCAAACTAAAGCTTCCAAGTTCCATTACAGTATTATCTACTTGAGTACCTCCTGCATAATTTTCCGGCAAGCAGAAAATAGTTTAGGGCTGAAACTTTAACATAAGATCCCCTTCTCCAGACTGGAGTTCGCACTTTTCCATCCAATCTATCAATGGTGGAAAACTGCTTTTTAAGGTTATCCCATTCCATTATCAAAGAGGAAAAAGAAGGCCCCGGACTCGTGCCGATGCAGGTGGCAGCTCCCCCCTCATAAGCATTCCAGAGGCGTGAAAAAGACAGAAGGATCGTTTGCACTAAGAGTGCACTTCCTTCCACTCTTTCGAAAAGTACTTTTTGTTCGAGAGCGGTCGGGCGTGCCAAGGAGAAAAGAAGCATCTTGACGTGCTTCTTTTACGGAAAACATCCCCGCCCTTCATATAATTTTACTCGTTCCTTTGCCGCCTCCCCTCCCCTACATGTTCGTTGATAAAATTGTAACGCCTTTCGAATGAAATTGTTCCACCGGGGTGTGAAATACGCATCTATAAAAATATGGAAAATGTTAAGCTCGGCAGTAAAGAAATACTAATCAAG
>JAPMOR010014908.1:52894-132908 GCA_026543865.1 Argiope aurantia | reverse complement strand
GGAAAATGTTAAGCTCGGCAGTAAAGAAATACTAATCAAGCATATTGCTATTTATTAAAATATGGAAAATGTTAAGCTCGACAGTAAAGAAATAATAATCTAGCATATTGTTATTTATTAAAATATGGAAAATGTTAAGCTCGGCGGTAAAGAAATAATAATCTAGCATATTGTTATTTATAAGTAGTAGAATATGACTGATGTTCTTTATTTTGTTTAAAAACAACATATAACTAATTTTTTTAAATTTAAATAAAAACTATTCAATGACAATTTCCTCAAATAAAATTAACTAATCCTCACTAAATGCACGAATTCTATATTTTGAAGGAGGGGAAGAATGTGATGTCACAAGACAGTGTTGACGTCACAAAACAGTCAGTGCATTTATCAGGTGACTGTAACATTATAGCTGATTCCATTAGTTCACTTTAGAAGTCTTATTATCGATAAGTTGATCGCCATTATGTAGTAAATGTATCAGATGCATCGTATTTCTGAGAAAATGCTTTTGTAATAATTTTGATTAAAATCCGATCCTTTGTCAGTCTAATTGGTCCCATAGAAATTGAAAGCAACATTGCAGCTCAGAAATAGCTCTTGTAAACATGTTTGAAAATGCAAAGTGGTCATAATTAAAGTATTGCTGTTTAGAGCTCAGTTTTAAATGAAGGCTCGGTCAAACGCGCTATTATTTCGGATGCATACTATTTTACTTTAGAGAATCGTTTTTAAAAACAAAATCAAACGTAGAAAAAGAAAATCTCAATAGTGAATCGGCATAAAAATTAAATGAAAGAACATTTATACGATTTACTAAAATTTAATGGGCATCTTAACACAGAAATAAATTTTAAAGAATTGCAATATTTTTTTTTTTTGCACATTTGAAATGCATTTGTTGAGTTTAGAATCTGGTGATTTTATTGACAACTTTGCTTCTTTTGTTTCAAAATTGTGTTGGTAAAATGTGATAGAAATCATCCGATGATTGAACGGTTAAAGATAATGGGGATAATGTGTAGAGATAAACAACTGTGCTTCCAATAATAGAAAACGACGCTTTATTTCGCTTTATCTAATTCTTTCAATCTATGGTCATATGACGAGGACAACACCAGGGCCATCAATCTCCATCCCCTTTCTACTCATGCGTCTCCTACACAACAACGGCAGGACCAGACGTATTTAAAGAAACAGGAACAGATAGATGGCGGGATATTTTTATTAGAATACTGTTTTTTGTTTTGTTTTTAATTATTCAGCTATAATCCCCTAGACAAGTTGCAAAAGTTGCATTGCAAAAAAAAATATTTTATAATTCAAATTTACATGACATTCTTGTAAATTTATGAATGTTCAAGAAATAAAAATACAGCTGATAAAAATTATTTGAGTTAAATTGTCCATTAAATATTAAACAATGGTGTAAAGCATTTCTCTTTTTTTTTTCATTCTTTTAGTAAGTTTCTTAAATTCGAAGTACACTAAGAGGAAGTATAATAATTGCTCACAAATTCGAAATTCAGATTTTGACGAATCTTCGCTTTTTAGATCTCTCTGAATCTGAAAAATACATTTTTAGAAGTCTATTTGCCTGTCTGTCTGTGTGTGAACATAACTTAGTAACATATTGAGTTAAAAAGATAAAATTGGAATGTTGTCAATTTACTAAATGCACAGATATCTATCAAATTTTATTTTAAAAAATTCATTCAGAGACAGTTTGTCTATCCCGCTGTCCGAGTACAAGTGAATAAAATAGTTATAAGATTCTAAATAGTTGAAATTTGGCACACAGAATAATGTATATAGTATTACAAATTTTAACAAAATATAGATCCATATAAATTTTTCAAATTATGAGAAAGTTTTAAGGAGAACACTGCTGTAGATGGTTTCTCTCAGTTCCTAAGCTTGTTTTACATCAATACATAAGGCAGTTTTTGCTCGGTGAGGTAAAGATGATACTTTCTTAATATATAAATCGTCTCTCTACTGTCTAAATACTAATACATACTGTTACAAATCTATAATGTTGCTTCCCAGAACGGTTAATTCATTCACTGGAAAGACCGTTTTGCGATCAGCTTTTTTGGATGCTGATCGGATGCCGAATCAGTGTTCTCAGAGCTTGGCGATCATTTGGCGACTTGTCTAATAATTTGGCAACTTTGACGACAAAATAGATAATATTGGAAATTTTCCTAATTTTGGTGATAGCGCCCATAGGAATCGAGATATGCCTGATTGTTCCAGAACCTTCTCTTCTCTGCTCGGCTCCGCGAACTATAAATGGCCAGTAGTCTCAAGCCGAAGTCAGTCGTGTATAGAGCGGTCGAAAGAGTTGGCATAATAGTTGAATCAGTCCAGCGAAGTGCAAGTGCTATGTGGAGCTCAAGCGTTTGCTGAATTGAGCTATGTCCTGGTGTTTATTACAGAAGCAGCCTCAAGTCGTGCGTGGTGTTTCCAGTCGTGTAGTGGTGAGTCGGCAGTTGGTTATAACTAAAACGAGGAGACAGTGGTAAATTGCAGGCGAGAGACTGTAGAGAGTAGCTACGAAGATTCCCTCCTCCTGCTGAATTCTATCTGACCGGTTTGTGTACTATGAATGTTGTCAGCTACCGATTACTACTTGTGGGCTGCTGTTTGTACTAAGTGTGCTGCTTTGTATTACGTGTGCGTCTCGGCTGTGTATTTGTTGCCTTTGTATTAGTGTTTTCGTGTTTAATAAAAGTTGCCATCTTTTGTTATTGAGGTCCGTTGATTGTCTTTCTTCATCGACTAAGAAATCGAAAGAACCCCAAATTTCAAAACAATATGAAATCGCTCTGCGTTTGGTGAGCTTTACGCATCTATGCTATAACTATGATTCTTCTGAATTTTATTTTCGAGAAAAAGAACAAAATATATTGTTTATTTAAAAAAATTAATATTTGTTTTAAATAGTATGATGTTCCAAAATAAATATTTACTTTATGTTTTGTGTACAATGAACGCATAGAACTTTGTTTAACTTCGTACACTTAGATTTAGTTTTAAAAAGCTAAAATAAAATTACATATAGTTTTCATTATTTTACGATAGCACAATTTTGTCCAATTAAATTATAATCTTTATCAAACAATATATTTTTATTTATAAAAGAATTTCTTACATAGTAACCATGGCACTGTATTATCCTCTTTTCAAAATGTTTTTCCCCCTGGATTAATGTTGAGCAATCGATAAGAAATTCATTAACGAGACTTTTTAAATTGTATTAGTTACTTGTATAGTAACAACCTAGTTAAGGATTTACATTTTTTTTATCAGTATAATTAATTTTTGGAATAAATATTTTCAAACTCCTAGAATAATTAAAATTTCTATTTTCTGTATATTTCCGTATTATTTTGGGATGCAACCCGATAATCATGATGCAAATATACCTTTTTCTTTGCCTTTCATTATTCCACTCAACCAGCTCACCATATTAATAAAAATAATAATTTTGAGCTTAAGAGCAAAGCAAAATTTTATTTTTATGAGAATATATATGTTTACCAATCTGTTGAGATTCAAATCGTCGAAATATATCTAGAATTATTTGATGGTTATGTGAAATATATCTGATCAAATGTTTTTCATATATTCCGAAAATCAGAAAATTGAAAAGACTAATGAATTGTAATCCTGCATCGCAAAATAAAAAGAATTGTACAACCGAATACATGATATAAAATAAATTTCAAAACTATTTATTGATGTGGAAATGCCTTAAATAACCTTGAATAATATGCCAACTCTGCCTTCTTTATCGGTTCTGTTGAGAAAAAGAATTAATTTTTTTATTTAAAAATAATTCCAATTAAATAAGTTTAAATTCTTACATAAGTGCAAGATTTAATATATACTCCAATTTATTCGGATTAGTTTGTTTGGAATTCTGGTGAAGGAAAAAAAAGAATCAATATTCTCAAAGAAATAACCAAGCCATTATTGAAAATAATTTTTATTAAAGAATTCTCTTTCCGAATAAGTTGAAATCATTACTTAAGCTGCCATTGTTGTCTCCAACAGTTACTAATCAATTACTACACTTGAATATAGAGACATTTGACATTTATTAGATACCAGCAGCCTTTGGTAACCAGATAGTTAGCAGGGTATATTTGCTGCATGTAATTGTATTTAAATCCGCTCCTCATAATTTGATGCACATGATTCTCTTGATAAAATTGTTTTTATATACCAAATTTCTATAAGTATTAAAGTGGTTTTATTTTAATGAATTATCTGTTTTGTTTAGTGTGCACATAAACATTCTTGAAACATGACATTACAGTGCTATTAAAAATATAAATGCTCAAATAATGTATTTTTTAATTGCGCGTTCTCTTCTAGTGTGCTTTGGTTTCATTTTTTTATTCCGCGTGGTGCAAATATTGGAGATAATTTTGATAATTACCAAGCATTTAATCTTCATTAATTAAAAAGGTGTGTGTGTGTGTGTTCTACAGATTATGAAATACTAAAGAATGCGTCAACATCTTAATACAGTGTTTGAAGTGAAAAATTGAGTTTCCCATAAAATACTCAAATGATGACATTTTCGGGTTTGATTTCCAGTCTCTACATGTAATATATCTTTATAAATAGTAGATATCAATTCTAAGTGTTAGTAACAGGAGGTATTCTTTCCTCGTCTTTCTTGTGCACTAACATAACATGATGTGTAGTGAATGGAGAAATACGGTAAGCATACTGGAGATTTCTCCTTTCGATTGATTGTATTCAAACTTTGGTTCCAATTAACAATTTTGAAGTTCAACACAATAAATATATAAAATTTCGATTATATAATTTTTGACTTTTTTATGAACCGTTTTCACATATTCGAGAAAATAATCAACGCATTAATAGATTATATCTAACACTTTATATATGTTTAAATGAATGGTTATATAATAATTAATTAATAACCATTAATTTAATATTATTAATTAATATTAAATTTAATTAATTAAAATTTAAAAAGGTTTAATTATAGTTAATTAAAATTAATGTTAATTATATGTTTAATTTTGTCAATCTAACATTACAATAGACACAATTTTTATGAACATATGCTTACTATTATGACAGAAGCTTACTATTTTGATATTAAGATCATTTGTCCCATTTCATTCATCACATCCATTGAGTTTTTGAGGTACCATTTTTACAGATAAACAAAAAATCTTTCAAAAGAAATTTAACGAAATAATAACTTTTAATAAAAATAATTTTTATTAATTACTAAACGGAGGTATTTTTTTTAATTGAAATTATTTTCTACTTTTGAGATAGACTATTTCTCGAAATCCTCACCAGGTGGCGCCAACGGATTTAAAATTTAGCGTAATGAATGTTTAACAGACGATGTTCTGAAACGAATAAAAAAATATATTTTCATAGAAAATACTTAAACTCAAAAATACTTAAAAATACTTAAACTCAGATAAATACTTCAAGATTAAAAACTCAGAAAAGAGAGTTTAAAATCGGTTATAAAATTCCATTTAAAAAAACTTCAAGAAATTGAGGTTAATTTTTAAAAAAATTAAATTTTTCTTCTGGATTCAGGAAAGTATAAAATCTGAACGATCTGAACATCACAGTTGAATATTTTGGTGTTGCCATACTTTTTCTTTATATGTTTTATACCAGAGAAAATAGAAAATAATCTAAAGATTCCTTTCCCCCCTTTTTTGCGAAGAATTTCTTTTCATGATTTAAACTGACAAGGTACAGTTTCCTTTCGAATTTTTCTAAACCAGTTATAAATTGAAGCTCGTGTGTTTAAGAATTTGGAATACAAAATTCATCTCCGAATTCCACTATTTGAATTTAACTGAATTACGTATAAAGGTGGAAGTAAAGAAAAAAGAAAAGAAAGAAACGTTAAGTTTGACTTTTTCTGTAACTTTTATATTTTACCGAAACTGCGAGCGGAAAGGGTTTTTTAAAAAAAGCAAGAAGTACGAGATATTAAGCTTTCTTTAAATTGCTTCACGTAAACGTTTAATGTTTTTCAAGAGCTACTTCCATTTACAATTTGAATACAGAACTTTCCGGTTTCAAATGTATTTTGTAATAAAAGATGTTTTAAATCATGAAATATATTTGCATTTTAAAGAATTCTGAATTTGAAACTATTCCGTCTTACTTTTTTTTCTGAAAAAAAAGTTCCAGTATTTTTTTATCCATATAAATGTAAGATTAAATAAAATTTAAAAAAATATTAGGTTGTATCACGTACTGTTTCAGTTTATATTCTTGAATTATTTTTTTAGCAGAGGAATAATTTTAAGTTACTTTGTTTCGGAAAAAGAAAAATATGAGAAATTTGAAATGAAGATTATTCTGAAAATACTTTTTTTAACCTTCTATTTTATTCTTTAATAATATAACTGATATATAAAAATTAAATAGCAAAATGAGGGCCGTGGTGAAATAGTGATACATTCTCGACTCTAAAGTCATATAATTCTAAATTTGAAATTGGAACCGTCAAAATGCTTTACTTTGTTGGGGAGCATATACTCTTGGCATAGAAATTTTAAAAGATACAAAGATAAATTTCAAATAAACTGACAATTGCTATTAGCTATATATTGTTCTACAAGCATGGAATGATAATCTTACGGAACCATATTCCTGATTAGTAATTAGCATTGTCACTGATAGTTCAGAAATTATGAGTTTACTTTTCTGTTTCAAAAAATAGCATACTTTTATCATTTAAAATGTCAAAATTTCTCTGAATAACTGGTTTAATCCGACATTGTTTGTAGAAAATAAGTTGTTTGAAAACGCAGTTGTAAATATTCAAAGCTTAAGTGATTAGTTTTATGTTCTAATTCTGTAAAAATGTCAATGATATATTTGCACAGAGAGTGCTAAAATCTTCACAGAATGCAAAACGATTTTATGTGAACTGATGTTGCCTCACTTTGAGAGCCATAATAAGACATACAGCTTCTCCTCTCATGGGTATTATAAGGGAGGGGGAATATTTAAGGAACTAATCACGAAGTGAACTAGAAAAAAGTTTCCAGATTTTTTTTCTAACTTAAACCATAACTATTATAAAAGAAGTGATATAGGGTGTAAAAATGTAATTCGGTATGATGAGCACTAGAAAAGAATGTTTTATTCCACGAGAATTGTTTAACACATGAAGTGCAAGTAACAAAAATTGCAACAGAGATGCGCACAAAAAACAGCACTTGTAGAAGATAACGATACAAAGAGACAGTATCGCTATTTAAATAACAGTAATAGTAGTACTCAGCATCCATAAGTTACGGGCTTCTTCTGCGATCATAACTCCAGAGAGATAAATTGATTGATGTGAGTACCTCAACTTTATATAGTCTCGAAGCAGAATGTAACAACACATATCATTCTCTAAAATAATCTCCAATTCTAGAGGGAAATTAAATTATAATTCTTACATTTTTCAAAATTTTCCTCTTTTTGAGAAATTTTCTAATTTTTTTAAATTCCTAATTTTATTTCGAGAACATTTTTCTTTTTTGCTAAGGTTGCGGACCTCATGTGCTTTGGTCTCCATTAAGGATTTCTGTAAAACTCCCTTTCTTACCATAAGACTAACAGAATAGGAAAGCAGTATCACAAATTCGTAATAATTGGTGTTCTGAAAAATTTGTCTCCTTAATTTCACTGAAAAAATACTGCTTTTTTTGTTAATTGTTTAGTCTTCTATCAGTTTCATATTAGAGGTATACGTAGTCTTAATTTAGATTTGCAGGGCAAAGATGAAATTTCTTCTCCTAGATGTAAAAACATCGACTAAACTGCTAATAATTGTTCAATAAATGCATGAAGCAAATGTTTTTACAGCGGTGCTGAAAGCGTAACAATACTAATGATTTTTTTTTAATTTGATGCACGTGTGCCACTTTTTTCTAAATTTCACCTTTTCAATCCACAAATCATTCTTTACTAACGGCTTCCGTGGAAGATCTGCTGTAACGCAGGACTGGTGCATGTAAAATCCATAAAAAGTCTTATTGTGCCCTCTTTTTGGTACTGCCAATATTTATAAAGGAGATGCCAACTCAACATCATGCTCATCATCTAAATCATGGATTACATGCGCTTGAGCATTGTTAGGTAATAAAATATTCAATATATTTTTATTTTGGCTCCAAATTATAAGATTGTCTCAAAATAGAATTGTGTATCTTGAAAGCGGATGTAAATTCATTTAAACATTGTAGTATGTGGAACACCACACATTAGTTTGTTACATTTCACAACAATACATCGCTGTTCACTTCAGTCTAAAGATCCTTATTTAATATAAACCGGAAAATATTTGCTAGTTTAATTTTATAAATTCAGATAATTTAATATCAAATATAAGAAATCTGAGGAAATTTCCCCCATAGATATACGTGTACTTTCCAATTTCAATCCATATTTCAATTGACTAACCTTTACTTGTCTTATTCTACTATAAAGCACATCATTAAAAATCTGGATGACATTTCTGTTCCACTTTTGTTTTCTGTTACAACCATTTCTCCTATTTTGTCCTTCGTCATGTCCTGGTATTCAATTGATTGATTCTATCGGATCATTCCCAAAATGATTGCATACTTCTAGCTAGATACCTATACCTGATTAAATTTCTTCCTTCTTTTCCTAGAATGTATCAGTTCGCCCTTTTTCACCAATGGTAACTAATAGCAACCGTATCTAAGTGGGAAGGATATTATGGAATAACAACTAACGGTGAAAAATAATAAATAGAAGATAAATTTTTAATAAACTTTAATATTATAAAATATGCTATTAAAATATGAAAAAAATATGATGATAATTACATACAATTAATTAATTAATTATATACAAATTAAATTTAAATCAATTGAATAATTTACCGAATTTTTTATAAAAACTAGATTCAGAGAAATCAGATTAATTTTATACTGTTAGCAGATATTTTGGTCAAGTTAATTCTGGACGTTAACGTTCCATTCTGCCAGACCTCATAAATTTGGACAGTAACCAAATGTTAAGATAACTGAACCACCGCTCCTGTCTCCAGATTTTTATATTGCAGTAATAGGAAGAAATTTGATTATCGCGCCAAAATTAATGCACAAATGCATCAAAATGTTTTGTTGCTAAAACTGTAGAATATCAGTAAAACAGACGGTTTCCCTTGCAATGGTAATAAACTGTAATCTTTACATTGGTCCATCTAATATTTCTATATTTATTATAAAGTACGATTAAAAAGTAACTCTAAAAATGAACTAGCAAATCACAAGATTTCTCTACAGAGGAAAGGAACTACAATTTTTATAATTAGTGATCTGTTACTTTCTCGTCTAAGAAGTATAAACAAAGAAAGTATAATAATCGTCCAAAAATTCCAACTCTAGATTTTGGCTAATCTTAACGTTTAAGAACTCCCCCGAATTCAAAGCACACCTTTTTGATGTTAAGTCTGTATCTAAGAACAGGGGGCCTGGATAGCCTGGATGGTAGAGGGCTGGAGTTTCATCCTATCGGGTTGTGAGCTCGAACCCCACCCCCCCAGCTGAAGACTCTCCGTGTACATGGTGGTTGGTGCATGTATAAAGCGGTTATAGCCACTGTTGACTCATCTGGCGAGACGGCAGGGACGCTAATGAAAACGCGTCGTAAAAAACTGACTTTTAGTTTTTTTTTTCTTTTTTTTAATTGCTTTCTTTCTTTTTTATTATTATTCATGTTTCGAGTTGATTTTTGTATTCCATTCAGTCGCTGAAAAGGCTTGATTCTGTATAGCTTATAATTCGCCCCAGTCTTTAATATGTTAAAATCCAAAGCTGTAATTCTTAGTCATTATCTTTACATTAACACATTCGCTGCCACCAAAATTTATATATCCATCCTCAGAAGCCGACATTTCTAAGTTATCCACAGTGACATCGCTATCTCCTTCCGATTCTCTTGTAGAATCCCAACCGTAATCTTCATCGTCTACGCTGTCATAATCAGAAAGATCACTCTTTTCTAGTAATTCTAATATTTCGGCCTCAGTCAATTTTTTATTTACTTTCCTTCCCTTGGGCTGTGAAGGTCCTGCAATACTTGTACTGTCCGCCATTTTTAAAAATGCACATAAAAAAATTTAAACACGGAATTTAAAAACCAAGCACTAAAAATATAAAAATAATGCTTCACTAACGTGCCTCAAAAACCTCAAAGTTCAACCTCCAAATCCGAACTAAAAATAAAGCAGTTTACTTATCATACTCGATCGTCGTCTCAGAGCGTCGCCGGCATAAGAGGTAGCGCTATGCTGACGCGCCAGCGCGTCAGTGGCAGCCATTGCTAAATGCTTCAGCTAGTTTTTGAGGCCTGCCTTCTTTACGTCTGTTTCAAATTAATCTTCGGAATGAGGTGACTAAAATTTAATTATTTCTTAGTCGTTAGTTCTACAGCCACAAATCCTCCAAGTCGAGACAATACCACTAGGGGTATTGGATCAGGGGTGATCGTTCTCTGATTCAGGTCTAAATTACGAACTGTGGATGAGTGAATGAAATGTATAAATGAAGTTTGCCCCGTGAGAAAGGCTGTGACGCATGAGTAGTTAAGATGTACTCTTGACCCCAGATGGCGCTACGTAAACAAGAGAAGCTAAAACTCAGCTTATATCGCTGACTTCGTTAACGGGCTTGTCTATGGCAAGTGCCATAAGCAATAACAACAACATCTATGAACAAGATAACTCAAAACGCTTTCAGCTAGATAGATGAAATTTGATATGTGATGTAAAACTGAAGAATACTCTATCTTAATATTTTTTTTAATTCTATCCAGGGAAACTCGTGGTTTTTCCTTCGTGCAGTGCCTGATAATAGTCGAGTACAAATAACAATGCATCATATTACAAAAAGAAAAAAAAACTCCGAGACGCGTGTAACAAAATACAACACACATAAAGCAGCACATTTAGAAATCAACATTGACACAAACAACAATCTTAAATTCAAGATACGCAAAGGCGCAGTAACGATCAGAATGCAGCTAGATAGTTTGCTCTGCGAGCAATACTCCAAAGAGAGGATTCCCTGGATCGTCTAACTTTAATTCTATCGCGTTTACATGAGTTTTCTGAATAACCATGGTATTTTTATAAGATTCTATGATTCTAGAGTACTATCAGATTTCCCGTATTTTCTAGAACCTTTATTTTTGCCGTCAGATTCTGAAAATTCTTCAGTAAATCGCCAAGTTTTCTGTCGCCAAAGTCAGAGGTCATTGACTTGATATTTATTCAGCATTCATTAAGCATATTTGAAAATTTTCAATGATAAGACATTCCAGAAAAGTAATATTAAATATTCATAATAACATAATTATTTTCAAGAGAATTTAAGCCACTTGCAATTGATGCAATTGCTCACAAACCTCTAAAATGATCGCGCATGTTACAAACCACCTGACTCACAAAATTAAGATGACATATCTGGAGACTTCCATGAACAAGAAACGAACTGCAAACAGAAAGTTTTAAAACAGGCGTCTAATTTAACAGTAATATCTACAGAAGATCAAAAGTATTGAAAAATAAGAAAAGTTTCAATCTGTTAGATATTTGAATCGCAACGATTTTTAAATGCTTAGGTTTGAAAATTTATATGCAAATTCACAACTTCATGGAATTGAAGAAACGAAAGCGTCCAACTTTTAGAAAATTCAGAAGGGAAAAAAAAGAATTTATAGAAGGATAGAGAAATACGAATTATAGAAAATGAAATGGCTGAAATTCGAATTTTATATAAATGCAAGTACTACGCGATTTTCTTTTTTTTTCCCTCTCTCTCTTTTTCACTCCCATTTTATTCCTCGTTTGCTGTTACTCTCCCCCATTTCACTGTTTGCAGAAACAATAACGTTGAATGGCTTAAAGGGATGGGAAAGCCCGTCACCCCCTGCAACCCACGGGGGTGAGGACGCAAATAACAATGAAAAAACTGAAAAGGAAAGGAAATAGAATGTGTAAGTGGGTATGTGGGGGAGAAAGAAATTGGGCCAAACGATTTTCTACTCAAGAAAAAAATGTAGGGGAAAGAAAAGGAAAAAATTCCAATAGAACTGCGGACATCTTTTTTCTTTTTTTCGCCTTTTATTGAAAGCTTTTTGGTTTAATCATCGTTATTTGGTTTAATCGATGAAAGTATCGGATTACTTTCGTTTCTTTCTTTTTTTTTCTTTAATACTTTTCTTCCGGTGGCTTTTCCTTACTACCCTCCCCCCTCAAACACACTTTTTTATCTTTTTTACTTTCAACCCTTGGATCCCGAGCAGCGATTCAGATCCACGAGAAGTGTTTGGAAAGAATGAAAGAAAGAAATAAAAACCTGGAGAGAAAAGGAAATCTTTGGGTTCCAGTCGAACGACGCCGGTTTTAAACCGTGGATCCGCCTCCACGTTGGTCGGGTTTACGCGTCTCTAAGCAAAAGTAATCCACTTGGCGTCACCTAAATAAAATAAATAATTTTTTTTTCTTGCTCATAAAAACTGTTCTTGAAACTTTATCTATCGTCCCAAAGAGGCTTAAAGCGCCTTCTTAAGTACATGTGAATTTGTTTCATCGTCTAATGGCGCTTCAATCAATAATAAGAAATATAACGGAAGAGTAGTTCTATAAATTCCAGTACTTGAAGTGCGTATTCTTCTGCTTTAGCTGAAATAGTTTTAAAGCTTTTACGAAAAACATTTTATTTTTGCTCAAAATAACCAGTGAGAATGTCATCCCAGAAATTTTCTCGCGCACTCCTCGCTCTAATTAAAAACACTCTCCTTTGAGCAAAGAAAGTCTGTGAAGGACGTGAGTGTTCAAATTTTTATTTTCAATAAATGACCGCATAGTGAATTGAAAAAAGACAGAATACGAAATTCATACATTTTTTTTCATGGCCAATTGAAACTAAAATTTGACACAAAAATAAAATTCCAGTCGTAAGATGACCAATTAAATTTCAGTAATCTAAATCAGCGATTGTTTGAGTTATCTCAAGTTGTAAAAATGGACGGTTTCTTTTAATGGATTCAAAATTTGATACGGCTCTACTTTTTAAATATAAAAGCTGTATATTCTAAATGACATCCTGCTAGATCTTTACATTTCTGACTATAATATTCACTTACCTCTCAGAAATAGGGAGATAAACAAAATCTATGTCTATGGATTGAGAGAAAAATGCAATTTTTACGTGTAATAATCGCACACGAAATTTCATCTTTCTAGCTCAAATGCTTTTGAGTAATCGTGTTCCAAGGATATGTTGTCCGTTTCACGTCAGAATTCGTGGAGTGAACCAATATTGACTGTCTGATAGTCTCATTCATTTCTGAGTCTAAATCTTCTGAGATTACTTCTAGTTCCCCTTTTCAAACAACAATTAACTTGGCGGTATTTTGTGGCTCTGAGCAGTAAAATGACATGAAACCCCTCTTTTAATAAATTGATCACTTTGGTTTCGCATCTCGCCACATGTTTAAACTTCATAAGTTCAAACTTTATTTTAAGTAGTTTGTGAAATGAACGTTCATTCATTAATCCTAAGATTAAAAGCAACTACAAAGAAGCCATGTGTTATGCCGAACGAGACAGTAAAATATGGGACCAAATTAAGGCTAACTTAAAAGAATTTGCAACATTTTAAAATACAATATTTAATACAGATAAATTACTGCATTGATATACATTGTAAATCATTAAGGAATAAAAAACACATGTGAAAATTCAAAAAAAATAATGATAAATAACAACGGCAAAAGCGCACAAGTGAGAGATATGATTAAACAGCAAAATAGGTTTAATGTTTGAACGGAAAAACGGCAAGGTTATAAATTATATTTAAATTAATTTTGAGAAATTGATTAAAATTAAGAGAATGAATCGTGTGGAAATAAAATTTGTCACTGAAAAACTATTTTTCAATTTTCAAATTGTGTGAAAATAATTTTTTTGCGACATTTATAAGTTATGGCAGAAGAAAAAATTATTTTATCCCAATTTCATCCCCTTTAGGTAGACGTAAGGATGCTTTAATTAATACTTCTAGGTGGTATGAAATATGTACACCAAATATTCTAAGTCATTGTTTATAAAATTGATCGTTGGAATATCAAGAGATATATAAATGGCTTCATTAAATGGGATATGTTTTATTTTAAATATTAAATTATTAATTACTTCACAGAATAGCGATCATTAATATTTAAAATTAATCTTTTGTAATTAAATCAATTATTTAAAAAATATTCAGTCGTATTTAGGACTATTAACAGAAAAACGGTCTTCATATAGTCAGCCTAAGATGTCTCTTAATACGAAAAAAAGGTAACATTCATTTAATCAACTTTTTTTCAGAACAGACGCTTGGCGTTGACAGAATAAACTTCATTCTGTCATACCAACTATTGGACTGTAGCTTAAGCCCTCTATATGTTAGGTTAATGTCAAATTAACTCGTCTCTATATAAAGCATACTCGCTACACGCATAAACATCTCATTTTTGGCGAGGTGGTACCAAAGTGCACTATATGCCATATGGAATTTACTATAAATGACATTTTAATCGAATGTCCATCTTTTAATTCCTCTCGTTCACATTTCTTGAAGTCATCTGTATTAACTTTGAAAGACTTGTAACTTTTTGTGAGTGAGAAATATACCAAAATATTTTTTTTTAATTTTTAAAAATCATTGGCTTTTATACCTATATATATAGATAGCCCTTTTAAACTTCATATTATGACTTTTTACCTCAATTTATTATTTCATTTTCTCGCATCAGTGTTTCCCTTAAATATATTTAACATTGTACAATTTACATACTCCATATATGTTATTCATATTTTACTGTTGATCCCTTCTGCTTTTACATTTTAACATGTGTGTCTTTATAGTTTGATCTTTGCTTGGTGCATTATAGCCAAATATGGCTCTTAGGCCGAAAAAAAACCAAACTAACCAACCAATGTTTTTTCAAATATATAATATAATAAAGTACATAAGACAATAGGTGTCTGATGAGGCTATTACATCGATTCTTGTTGTTACAATGGCAGATTATCAGGATTTAAATGATTTTCATCGGAGACTAATCGACAGCACACGAAAGATCGGAAACAGTATTTCCGAAGTCGCTATGAAAGTTGGATTTTCGCACACGACCATTTCACGGGTGTACCGCGAATATCAGTTCCGGTAAAACTTCAAATCTCGATAGCGGTGAGGTCGGAAAAGAGGCTTATCAGAAGGAGATCATAGACGGCTGAAAAGAAACGTTGCACGTGATAGACGTTCAACACATCCTCAAATTACTGCGAATTTGAATGCAGGTCCATCGGCAAGTGACAATTTAAGCACTGTGCAACGTACCCTTACTGATATGGGCTGTCCCAGCCGCAGACCATCTCGTGTGTCATTGTTGACACAGTGGCATAAAGCTCTGCACCTTACCTAGGTTCACCAACACCGTCATTGGATTCTTAATGGTTGGAAAAACGTTGTCTGGTCTGACGAGTCACGTTTCCAATTGTATCGGGCGAAGGGCCATTTATGGATGTGGATAAAACCCCATGAATCTATGGGTCCCTCATTCTTACAAAGAACGTTCAAGCTGGTGGAGGCTCTGTAATGGTATGGGGCGTGTGCATTTGACATGAAATGGGACCGTTTATACGTCTAGACTCGACCATGACAGGTCAGCGATACGTTAACATCCTTTCTGATCTACTACATCCATTCATGTCCTGTGTGCATTCCGACGAACGCGACAGTTCCAACATGATAATGCGTCACTTCACAGGTCTACAGTAGCTATCGAGTGACTTGAGGAGCATTCTTCTGAATTTCGTTCACTCTCTTGAACACCTAATTCCCCTGACAAGAACATTATCGAGCATATCTGGCATGTTTTGAAACGTACTGTCCTTAGAAGACCTTCACCACTTCGCACTTCCACGGCTTTGTGGACTGTCCTGCAGGAATAATGGTCTGAACTGTTTATAGAATAGCTTCACAAATTGGTTGAATCTATGCCACGCCTTATTGTGGCCCTTCTGCGTGCTCGTGAGAATTCCTCATGATATTAGGTTGATGTACCAGTTTTCTGGCACTTTAGTGTATATATTCATGATATAACCTTGGATTCTCATTCTTTCCATTAAATTTGAAATGTTCCGAAGAACCTTTAAAATTATTCTAAAAATTGTTTTAAAAATAACTAGAAAATTAAAAATAATATCAAATAATCAATATGTTAATCAACTACACAATATATAACTCGGCGGGTTTTATAATGATACTTCTCTTAAAGAATTTCCTATATTTCTTTTAGCATGTTTACAGCTTTCGAATTCTGAAATTTCAATTGTAAATCTGTAGATATTTAAACTTTCCTTTTGTTGAGAATGAAAGTGAATTTTATGACAGTAGTTTCTTCTACCGATTCATATAAATATATATAAAGACATACTTTTATTTGGAGGAAATATTCTACACAATTTCTATAAAATATTCTCAAAACATATTTCTACTCAAAATATTTTCTACTTTGTAACCGAAAAGCAACCCAAGAAGAGTAATATAAACAACCATATTTCCTGATAAATTATTGCGCGAATCTAAAGTGCTTTAAAATAAATCTAGATGAATTGTTTCCCAACTTTTGCCAAGCAAACGATTTAAATTAGGTGTTTTGAGCACAATGGAAATGGCAACTAAACAAATGATTGTACAAATTGCCATAGATTCATTCGATTTAAAAAATGTAGCATTAGTAATGTTCATCTTGACTAGTTTCGATTTATCATACTTCAACGCGTAATTTCTGCATGAATTTTTCTTTATTATTAAGAAAAGGAATGCGACATATGTCTGATTTAACGCAAATAATAAATTCCGAATAGAATTGGAGAAATATAATAAACGTTACTTCTTCGTTGCAATTCTTTAAAAAATGTTTTGATTCATGATTTAGTGATTTCATGGAGAAACGAAATCTTTCCTTTAATTTTGTATCTATCGTAGTAACTAATCAATCAGGCGGATTGTTCAAGTACTTTTCCGCATTTTTGGCTCGGCTTTTTATAAAATTTCGTTATATAATGAAGAAATTTGAGTTTTTATTTTGAGTCTTTTGTCTCTAGTATATGTAATGATGTAATTTTAAATGATATGTATAAAAACTGTTAGTAAAAAAAATGCATTACAAATTTTATTTATCTTGATATTTGTGCTTTTTAGTTATTGTTTTCATAAATATATGCAGGTGTGGCACTTGAATTCCCGCAGGATTGAACCTGCGACGCTAGCATTCGTAGCCACGTAACATAACCACAAGATAAAAGTGCTCACCCCTGTCCAGAGGCTGTTAATTGGCTTATGAAGCTAGTTCCACAATAAATGTGGTAATTGAATTGGGTAGGATAGAACCTGTAACCTTATGGTTCGCAGCCAAATAACAAGACCACAAGCCAAAAGTGATTACTCGTGTCCAGTAGCTGTTATCTGGCTTATAAGCTTTCACCACATTACTCTTTCTCCAGTGAGTCGGAGGTGAGACGAACGATATGGCTATTGAGTGGTGATGTATTAGCTGTTGAATCGAATGCGCCGGTACCCATTTTAATAGCGCCAAGCGTTCTGGCGAGCGTGTGGGGGGGGGAATAATTGTTGTTGCGTCAAGTAAGTCTGACGGCTTTGTGTTGCTGCGTCAAGTGAATCTAACGACTTTAGGTTGCTGTCGGCAAGTGGCGCCATAACAGCTGTACGAAGGTAGAAGGTTGAGCATTTGCTCATCGTCCGAGGTCACCAATGTGGATGATTGGTGAATTCGTGAGGTTAGAACTTGGGACCTTGTGGTTCGTAGCCGAGTATCAAGACCATAAAACAAAAGTGATTACTCGTATCCCATAGCTGTTAGCTGGCTTATAAGCTTTCACCACACAGGCACACCAATGGGATCGCAGTGTCCTGGTGGTAAGGTTTCGGCTTCGGAACCGGAGGGTTTCAGGTTCACCGAAGAGTCGTATTGTCGTTGTTAAATCCATCGAGGCCAAATGTCCTCCCACTGGTATGATGCGGAAGCTTGGAGAGGCTCAGGTGTCGTCCTCGTCATCTGACCACGATTCAAAATTACGAGGTTCGTCCCAAAATAGCCCTAACATTGCTTTAAAAGGGGGAGTTAACATAACTGAACTGAAACTGCGCAGGCACGCAAATAGGTAGAAACTCTGTCATTTTAAGAAACATTCGAAATTATAAACATTTCTATAATTTTCATGGAACGATCATATATTACATCTGTCTAGATTTAAAGTTTTTCAGCTATCGTTTTTACGTGCAGATATATTAATAGCCAATGAATCCATTGTCCGATGTCGTCCAAAATATAATCAGGCATTGTAATTATAAAAGTTTTATCTATTCAATTTCCAAGCGTATAATGTCAGTGATACGCAAACCTGATTTTAAGGATAAATGTTTTTTAGACTTCTATAACTCTAAAACGTAAAAACTGATCAAAATCTCTAGATCGATTTTTTTCAGTTGTAGCACTTTCACTTTGTGTACTTCAGATAAAAACCAAAAGAAGTGGTCTCCTTCAAACTTTATCAGTTACTCCTAACAAAGAAATTGCCCTCCTTACTCCGTCAACAAACTATGGACTTTGAGCAAGACAGTGAAAACCATAAGTGCTCAGAATTTTATTTTCAGAGCTCCGTACAGAAATACTCTGTGCTTTGTAATAAAGTGAAGAAATCCGAGTAAGCATTTTCAGTGTCTTTTTTTTTCGACTGCTTGCAACCAACTGATGCCAAAAAAATCTATACATCTTTTTGTAATAAGATCACATATCAAATTTTATTTATCTAAATTGGTGCATTTAGGAGTCATCGCATTTATATGCGTGAGAATATATAGACCAACAAACAGTCAACCTCTAATCGAACTTATTTCAAAATTTTATCTTGATCTTCCCTTTAAAAGCTAAACTATTTACATTATTTTATCGATCCGGCCCTTAAATTTTATAGTTATTATGTTCACGTACTCTTCGACAAACAGATGGAATATTTCCTGAATAGATTTCATTCAAAATGTATCGAAAACAATACATTTGATGTAACGAACAAAAACTAGATTTTATCAGTCTATCCCAAAACATTTTTGAGTGATTGTTTTCTCAGAGTAATAGACAAATTCTGAGAGGTCTAAATTGTGAAGATTCGTAAAAATATTGAGTTCAACTTCTTTTTCAATTGCAATATTTTCTCTTTGTATGCTTTTTACACTGCAAAGTAATAACTGTTGTATATTAATTCTATTGCTCACATTTTTAAAATAAATATTTGCACTTTCGTATAAAGATCGACTAGATTGTTGTTTTTCTTTATAGATACTAGAATTTTTTTAAAGTGTGTGTGTGTGTCATATTAGTTAAATTATTTAACCTGTCTTATTGAGGCAAATATAATTCTACAAATAGTGTTCTGAACTCCAAAACATTTGAAATATAGATCATAATCATAATCCAAAAGTCAAATTTTTTGGCGATCGCAATACTTTCAACCGTACTTGTTCTATAGAACTTAATATAGGACTTGCCAATATATAATAAAGAATATTTGCATATTTCGAATTTGGTGGAAATTTTATGACACTAAAATGCAGTGTCATATTCTCAAAGAAAATCAAAAAGTAGGTGTAAAGTTACCTTTTTATTTATTTGTTTGCGTTATTAAGTAGCCTCTTAGCCGCTGCAATTCCAAAGAACTGCACCGTTGCCCAGGGAACACCACGTGGAGGTGGGCTACTTTCGTTCCCCGCCCACCCACCCTCCATCGCTGCATCCGAAGACAGTTCTGATCTGAAAACTGCATCGGGCAGCCGACGACAGTTTTGATGTTAAACTGCGTCCTTCTGCGACCGGTATCTCACTGGAATATCCAAGGCTAAGCAGAACTGGTAGATCTCGAAGGATTCTACTACTGGCACTCCTACAGGAGCCATCCGTGCAGGCAAACCCAAAGCAGAACACAGCTTGTAGACCATATAGGATTCTACAACAGGGATATCTGACTTTTGGGTTGCAGATGGAGCCAGTTTCGCTGGAAGTTCTAAAGCCTGGCAAATCCTAAATACCGTGTATGAGCGAACCACTGGAACGGATTCCACTCTTGTCGCAGGTGGATCAGGAGATGTATAAACATCCTGATCCAAATCGGGATCGAAAATCAGATCTCCGATTGAGGGTAAGTGGGGGAACATGTAATATTTCAACAGTTCCAAGATCATCCATAGGACGATCCATCCAATGATGGCCGTAGCCTCATTGAAATGTTCAAGAAACGCACTAAGCATAGCTCAGCAAAAAAAGTCACACAACGATCAGTTGCAGAAAGAGAAATGATTCTTAACAGAGCAGCAGAAGGTGGAATCATTGTTTCATCTATTATATTGTTTGTATTTTGAGCGTTTATTTAACATTAAACAGTAATATTTCTGCTAACAACAATAGCAAGAGTGACTGTTGAAATATTTTCTGTGCAATAACAATTAAAATATTGAAAGATTGTTACTAATTTAACAATTAAACAAATTCTAAAAATTTAGCATAGAATACTGGACAGGGACTGAGAGAATGGTTAATATTTAATTAAATTATGTAAATATTAATTTACATACGTTTTCCGATTACTAACTAGAGTTTCTGGGAAAGTTAAAACTTGATTGTAATTGAAACTGAATAAGAATTTTAGAAATATGTGAAAGAAAATTTGAAAATATTTCCATTTTCCTTAATATGGGAGGGGGAGAATTACTTTATGTCCTATATTTTTTGAGGCAAATTATTGTTTGAATTTAGAAGTGTAATAACAAGCTATGGAACTAAAATAGGGAAGAAATCATTCTAAAATTTAAATTTTAAAAAATGTTTTCTGCGAGTTTTTTTTATAATTTATTATGATTGAAAAATCATGGATCATGGATAAACCTTATATCTTATAGTAGGATTTAAGAACAGCAGTAATAAACTAGATGAAAACAATGCGAGCAATATTTCCTGAGAGAGCGTCTCTTGTTTTCAGTAGCGCAATTCTAGGGCCAAGAAGAATAAAGTGTAAAAACCGATAGTGAACCAGAGAATAAAAGAAAGTCCAAAATACACTAAAAGATAAAACGCATTCTAAACTAATGTTCAAGAGACTGCAAGACCAGTATAGGAGCTTTCAGTGTTTCGTACCTTAGTGTAAAATTTCGAGCTCTTTCGTGTAGAAATTCTGACGAATTTCGGACTGCCCTCTTCTAAGCGGAATGAAACTCAAAATTCCTTACCTAATTATCAATGATGAGGTCACATATCGAATTTAATTTATATTAATAGTTGCATCCTCCGATTATCGCATTTGCATACTTGTGAATGGGCACTTCGGCATACGGTCTATCCGTTGATTGTATCTATAATTTAGATATTAAATCTGTGCAATAATTTTTTTCCATTTAATTTTCTTTGTTTTGCAGGTATAATTCTAACTTATATTCTGTCATTATTTCTAACAGACTTCCTTTATTTTATTTCGTTCACAATTTGTTAGAAATCTACAAATCAGAAATATAGATCATATACAAAATTTACTCCATCAAGTCGAAGGCTTTCTGTGAGTTATTCTGCTCATAAACTTACGTTTTTTTAAATGTTTCCTTGATTCGGAAAAGCCGGAAACGAGCAGATTTGTCAAAATCTAGCATTTGAATATTTTTACGATTACAAAGATTTCGTTTGCGAGAAAGTAAAAGGGGATAAAATAAAGTGCAATCATTTAAACTGCAACTTTGTTGCTGTGCATTTCTTTACGATAATCGTAATTTAATGCCCCATTTTTAGAAAAAAAAAAATATTCACTCTTATTTTGATTTAATGTGCGCTCTGCGTAATGTCCAATTGGATAGAATAACCAATAAGCATTCATATTCTTTTTAAAGTGGAAAATTTAATGTTTATATATCTATTTCTCAAGTAAATATCACTTTGAAGCTACAGTTTTTTATATCATTAAACCATCAGTTTCCAAAACAATTGTCGATTCTTTCATATATTTACAAAATATGGAAAGATTTATATTTTACTTCAAAGTGTGACTGAGAGTGTAGAGTTTTGGGTTCACCTTGAAGTTTAGGTCTAAACTTAGAGTTTTACAGTTCCGATATAAAGATTATAATTTGAAATTCTCACATGCATTTTTGTATTATCTTTTTCGCATATGCATGAAAGCAGAAATTAATAAATCGTTACATCTTCGATGATTTTGTCCTAAATTTTATAGAATTCTTCAATTTCAGTACAGAATGTCGAATTTCATCTTATTCATTTTTCATTGCGTTTTTCACTTCGAATTCATTTTTCTTCAAATTCATCGTGAATACCTGCAGATCGACCGACCGGCAGACAGACTGACTTTCCAGCAATAAATTGCGCTCAATGTCCGATCGTAATTTAAAATTTTAATTTAAATACCTCATTACAAATTTCATCCTTTAGCTTGTTGCGGGTTTTTTCCCTCTATGTATTAAACATAATACCTAACCAGGGTCAGTTGACACCTCAAGTGTTTATGCATCCTCTCTAATAAATGTTCCCCTCTCCTCCCTCTTCCATTGCATGAACATTGTGAGCTTGAATAAGGTTGTAAACAGCACGTCACCAGAATTTTTTAAATTGTAATTAAAAACTAGCTCAATACATCGAGATAGCAAAATAATCGTAGGGTTAAATCCCTTCTGATTTCTGATTAGAGTAAAAGATAACACGTGAGCATTTTGTGCTTCATTTTATATTATGCTTATAGTGAAAAAAATCAGCATGCATATGGGATGACTTCTCTTTGATAAATTGACACTAAATTTTAACTCAGAATTACAACTTTAGTAATAAATATTTAAAAATATTATTCTGTGTACAAAAATATTAACTTTTATTCATCTAAGACATTGCTTTTATTTATTTTTAGTTAATGATGATGATGTGTCCGCATTACAACGGAAAGCGGGTGCAGTAGCTTCTGAGGGTAAAGGCCCCTGAGCACCCGAGGGCAGAAGTGGGACTTATAGCTCATATTCAGATGACACTCACACATTCGCTTGCACAACCCCTTTTTACAGGGGGAGGGTTTCTTTCATACACCTCACAGATAGAGCACAGGATGAAGAACAACCATGCCCGGACCAGGACTCGAACCCGGGAAGCCCAAGATCACGGGAAAACGTGCTACCCCTAGACCAGGACGCCGGCTATTTTTAGTTATGTTTATATGCATGATGTTATGAATATCGATAGACAATGCATTTCATTCAAAATTTGACACAGATATATGCTTTAAATGCTAAAACTATGTTCCAAATTTTATTTATTTTAGCTCTAAATGTATTGTAATCAATGTGTTCACTTGTTCTCACATGGACAGACAAACAGATTTCCATCACAATTTGAATGAAATCTGAAACTATGGTGTAACGACTACATATCAAACTTCATCCTATGGCCCAGAACGTAACTGAGTTACCTTGTTCACAGACAGACATATTTCGGAATTTGTATTCTTTGGATTCAGAAATATTTCAGTTTAGTTATATTAACGTTCTGTTTTAAAACAACACTAGGTCTATTTTGGGACGGAAGTTGTAATTTTTAATTCTGGTCATATGACGAGGACGACACCTGAACTGGCATCTCCAACTCCAAACTTCCGAACCACAACAGTGGGAAAACGCTTGGCCCCGATGGATTTCACGTACACCAGACCCGCTTACCCAACGGTTCTTCGGTGGAATCGGATCTGAAACCTGAAACGCTCCAATTCTGAAGCCTAAATCTTACCACCAGGCCACCGCGGGCCCACAACTGTCTGAATCGCGCCAATTCATCAAAATCGCGGATTCGAATTTTCATAAGATGACAATGCTCTCTCAACATGTACTATAATGCACAGGATGAAATGAGAATATTTTCATGTATAAAGTTGTATTTGATGGTAGCAGATACAAACAAATTCAAATACTTGGAAATAATCCGGAACAGTCAAGAATGCATTCACAAATAGAACCGTTCCTTCCATGTTCTTTTAGGATCTCGTCGGTAAAAAGTACAAGTGTCAACCCTTTCGATATTGCGAGTGAAGGATGCTGTTCGATCTTCCGATGGCTAACAAGCCCCAGCTGCGAGAGAGGGGCGCAACATTCCCCCTAATGTCATAATAACAGTGCCGGGGAGTGGAGAACGGGGCCGGAAGTTCGCAATCGATGTTCTCTCAGTGTAAAATATTCGCCCAACTTCCAGAAAGAGCTTCCCCCGACGGACAGGTAGGGTGTAATTTCTGGAAGAGATTTTGAGTAAATTATAACAGGAATGACTGGGGGCAGCTTTCAGGGAAATTGAGTTGAGCAGGTGTACTGAAAATGAAATGCATAATGGATCCGAACAGATAAAAGCACAGCTTCTGAGATCTAGATCCAAAATTTAGATCAAAAAAAGTTTTCAATTCAATTTCTATGTATAAAACAGTGCTCAATCTAATGCATATGCATTGCTAACTATTCTTTATTATAATAACATTATACTTCTCTTTAAAATTGTTCGCTAAATTTCATCATTCACAAAAAAGTAATAATAGTAAAAAAAAAAAAATTATTTGTCCGTTGCAAATAAAAAATTATTCTTTGTCTAAAATTTGAAAGTCAGAATGGAAATCGTAAGAACGGAAGATACTGATTGGAATACTTCAGATAAACTGGAATTATTAACCCGTTAATCTTTAGTGAATATGTAACAGTTTTCTTTCGTATGAAGTTAACATCATATCTTGTTCCATAATTTTCTAATCATATAAATCAAATAGGGATTTTTACGATTTTTGTTTTGAACTCCAAGTGTATTACGGGAAAGCTTATATACTTTTAGGTTCACCCATAAAATAGATGGGTTCGATTTTTACTATTTTTTAAAAATTAATCCTGAACATATTACGAAATTCTCATTATAATTATTATGCAGCAAATCAAATTTGGGTATTGTCTGCCCATATTACAATCTTTTTAGAACTGTTAAAGGGTTAATATGAAAGGCAATTTTTTAAAAATTGTGCCTTGTTATTTGATACTACAGAGAAACATATAAATCAATCTGCAATAAATTACTGTGGGTATAAATTAATACTACGAAATAAAAGCGGAAGAGGAAAATTCTACTTCGGAACTAATGCCCAAAGAAAGTATTTTTTTATCTTAAGGCGACACAATACTCGAAAAATCATCAAAAATTTGATTTTTTTTTTATTGGCTCATATGAAAAATTGAGTCTTTCTGAATATGCCAGCAAAATTTTATAGCTATAGCTTTATTTCTTATTAAGTTATTGCAGAATCTTTGATGCATGAAGAAGAATAAACAATGTTGCCACGCTCCCTTTTCAGATTCGAGCATCTGTAAAAGACGCTCATTTGGCAAAACTATTGCCAATTTACCAAAGGCTTGCATCAAATGAGCTATTAGGGCGATGCATAACTCAAAACTCCAATGAGACTCTTGAGCATTTACTCCAAATGCACAGTGTCATTTTGAGTAAAGGCTCAAAAGTTACAACTGCATAGATCAAGCAGAATAGCAGAAATATACATTTGATATGCGTATTAATTTTTTAAAAGTGTTATGATAGATATTTGTGAAGTTTCGATCTTTCGTTAGTTTTTCTTTATATTTTCGATATACAAATATAAAATTTTGTTTTAATAAAATTCTCCCTTTTATAATTTGAAACAATTTTGAATAACATGAATCATATTTTGTAAAAGTTACAGGTAAATTGAATAGATTTTATATTATGATTTAGATGAATAAAAACTTATAAATACGTTTTTCTCCCTGTGGTGTTTTTGCTTAAATGCTACTTTTCAAAAGCCTAAGGGTCTCTTAAAAATAGGGTTAGGGGTGTGAATTCTTTTGTGAATGTTCAGAAATATGTTTTATAAAACTTAGTATGGAATTAGCTTTAAGGTGTGTAGTAATTTTTTTTTAAATGTCCTAAGTCAAATTTTCTGCAGTTAAGGCTTTTTTGTGTTTTTACAGTAAAAAAAAAACTATAAAAAATTAAATACTCTTGGCAGGGGGAAATCCATACTAAGTTTTATGTAGCATACTAATCTGGTAAAAAATGTGGAGAAAAATCTTCTTATTTAAAAAAGCCTTAGGGTTTTTTAAAAAAAAGCTCTTTTTTTTAATTTTGAATTTTTTTTAAATATTAATTTATTTCAAAAAAATTTTCACGAGAGAGTTATAGAGTATTATTTTACATAAAATAAAAATAAAGTATGATTTTAAACATTAAAATTCTAAAAAAAAAATAATTTATGAAGTATCGTGTTGCCTTAATTTTAACATTGATAAAAGTACGCTATTGAATATTTTGATGAATGACTTTGTTTTTCAGCATAAGGATAAAAGCAATCCCAAGACTTGTATTAAATTGGATTTAAAAAATTGTGCAGAGAAAAAATTTATATCATTAGGAAAGGTTTTAGTTTTAAGATAAAATAAAAATCATATATCTGAAATAATAGTTTTAGATGTCATCAATTTCCATAGGTACTTCGTAGCGATTACCCATCTAGTTAAGCCTATTTTGAAGCGTAATTAAACTTTCAGTTTGATCCTTATTTCGTGTCTTTTAGTCTTCTTTCTTTTGACCGAAAGGAATTTCTTAAAACATGGCGAGCTCTTCCTAAGACATTTCTAATAATATTTGCAGTTCCATTAATGAGCGAAGCGTTAAATAAAATGCAGCTGTAAAACCGTTCAATGAAGCCGTCTAAAATGCTCGTACAGCTATTTCGTTATTTTTAACTATTGCCTTTCAACAATAAGTAATAAGACTGCCTTCTGTGTTACGTACTTTAGCGCTTTAAATATAAATGAATTATTATGTGTGTATAAATATTGAGAAATCGATTTTTCTCACTTTTATTATCAGGTGATGCATTTCATACAAAATAAAAATTAAATTAAAATTAATAAATTAATTGATGATTATTTTTTTAATATTATTTTATTGACATAGAAAGGAATTTCATACTTTTTTATTTATATAACGTATCAAAAAACGAGTAAAAAATTCGATTTTTATACTAAAAATCCTTAAAGAATTGTTAAATAGCTAGTGTTAGAAGTAAGTTGGAACAATTGTTTATTAAGTTATAATATAGCTGATTTAGGAGGTGCATTAAATCTAATGTTGTTGGTCTTCGGCCAAGAACCAAATATGCATTTTTCCCCGAACATATATTTCACTAGAAGCCAGTGGACATTAACGTTTGCATCATATATATTTCTCTATTACCCAAGCTGACGTTATATATCCAAAAAGTATATGGTTGGAAAACATTCAACGAGAAAAGGAAAATTTGGATATAATACAAACTCGTACATATTGCAAAGTAATTATTTCATATTAAACATAGATTTAATGCACATAATATAAATTATATAAAATAAACGTAAGAGTGCATAATAATTATAGTGAGTTCTATATCTGTTTAATTTCAAAAGTTTGAACAAAAAATAGGTTTGGGATGCCAAGATATTTACATTATTTACACTTAACAAAATCTAAAGCTGAGAATTCAGTATCTTTACCATGAAACTGATCTTTCTTACAGGAATTATAAGTAGTTACTACAGACGGTTGGTTGGATCCATTTTCTTAATCTCTTGGTTGTAGTTTTTTTAAGAAGGAGGGAACAATGAAATAATAATTTATTCAATGGTCACCTTCGAACGACCAGATTTTTACTCACCATATTAATAACATCAATTTAGTAATCTCATAACACCCATAATTTAAATATTTAAATAATACTTGCACAATAAACAGGACGCTTTGTTTTATTTATTTTTTTAAATGAATAAAACTGGCGAAATTGATCTAGTTGTGGAGGGTGGGGAGTGGGTCCAGGATTTATTTTCTATATTCATATAAATGGGGCTGGAGGGAATGAACGATCATCTGAACATGTCTAAGGATTTTGAGATTTCATATGAAATAAAAATGAGCTAAATCAATATAATAAGTGGAGGTTGGGAACTCTTTCACGATTTTTTTCAATGAATGGAATTTTTGTGATATATCTCAAAAATGATATATCACAACGGATAATCTGTCAACAGGCCTGTAACTATAGTATATCCACACTGCATGGCAGTATCTTGCCAGCTTTATTATTGATGTGTACTAATGGTGTCTGGATTATTAGTATCTGATCTAGAATAGTATATTATAGTCTAGACCTAGTGGTGTAGGAACAAGAATTCGTTATAAAATTCGGTATTCGTTCTATAGTTCAAGGTGACCTTAAAGGCCTAAGTATCTCCTGGTCAGCAATCATAAATAACATATTTCGGGATCATGGATCATGAGCTTTTAAGTAAAATAAGAAAAATTACGAAATCAGACTAGTTATTAATGCTTGGGGATTGGTTCTTTCATTTTGCTGATTTTAAACATAAAATTGTCGTATACCATTTACAATGGAAGTGGATATTTCAACAATCAAAATTGAAATCAAATTTTAAATAAAATCATTTTTTTTCGGTAAAGTCTGAGAAATGTTCTAAGGAATTAAAGCGCACCATGGATTAGTTGAAAGTAAACATAGCCAAAGATTCACATAGTAGTAAAAGAGATATTGATTCATTGAATGGTTCATTGAATGAATTGTAGCAAAATGGATCTTGGTCCATGGAATGATTCATATAGTAGATAATGTATCTTGAGGATTCATATAGTAGTAAAATGGATCCTTGAGGACACGGGCATAGATAATGTCCATGTGATCAAGAATGGCCATATACGGACATAGACTACATATGCAAACAATGCTTAATCATTTGTATTTCCTTTATGTATTTCACAACATGCTATAGTCTTTATGATAAGAGGTAGAAATTGTAATCTTTCGCATATAAATAATTCTTAAAACTGATTATAAAAATGTATTTCCATTTCCAGAGTTTCAGAAGCATAAGACCCCATGCTACTAAGGGGGTTTCCTTAAAACAGTTGAATACGCTTAAAATCAATCGATTGTAAACGAATTAAGGCTGGGCTCAGCTGTTGGAATCTTCCTCCATTTGGGAGGGCTTTTATGGTGATTGCATTCATTTCGGTTTGCACCAACTGAAACCGGTATCTACGAAATCCATAACTTCGTTAACTCTTTTATCCGTCCTCTTTTACTTTAATTCCGCGCGCTTTGTTTCAGTCGTAAGTGGTAGGATCAGCGATCTAATTTTAACTTTTACGCACAAACGATTCTCCATTGTCTTTTAATATCCAATATGTTTTACAAAGGATCCAACAAATTCAGCACGATATACAAAGTTCCAACGTTTCGACCATGTGAACAAGCTGATCCTGAACTACCATGTCAACTTTCAAAATTGTTGTCATTGTAATAGAGTAGAAGAGTGGAGAACATATGAGTTGATTAACATTAGGCGTATTTGTCCAACTCATACATATCCATATCATGAAGTCAATCCATGTTCACATTAAAGTCAAATATGTAATGTCAATATAGTTTTAAAGTCCACTGTGAATCCACAGAATGCCAAAGGACGCAGCGTCTCAGTACAACTTTAGACAACGTACAATTAGAAGTTAAATTATATGCGCATCTACTTTTGCTTTATCACTATATTATTACTAAAAAAAACCAACCAAATTTTGGAATTTTAAAAGCTAATTTATTCAGAAATTGAATGTATGTTTCAAAAAGTTTTTTAAAAAAAACATGTGATTTTTTAAACTTTTTTTTTCAAATATAAGTTTTTATCTAAATCCAAAAAAGCACATTTCTGGAGTGGAAAAACATCAGAAGATATTTGTATGTCAGATTAACAATGTTATTAACAATCTATTTATTTAGGGAAGTCATGGATGTTCTTTAAATTTTATCACATAATTTCTGGAATTAAAATATTTGGTGATTAATGTTATTTGTTGACAATTATTTTAGAATATCTCTTAATTTTGATGTAAATATTCTTTTAATTAAATGCTCTTAGCCGCCATAAAATGGTGTTAGAAACCGGTTCCACGAAAAAAAGCTTTCGGAAAACAAAAACAACTTAAACAAACCTTTTAATAGGTTCATTGCCAGGATTTATGTTTGTGACTTGGATCATCAATGTAATTAGACAATCTCTTCTTAGTTTTCTCTTAACTGTAATAGAGAAACGATCATCCAGTTAGATAACAGGTGTGAACTAACAAATCTGTTGCATAGGCGAATCACACAGAAACCAACCTTGATATTAATATTAGTATATATAATTGTCTATCGCCGTCTGTAATACTGAGCGAAGTTTAAAAATATCCCCACCGATGCAAAATCTTATCTTCTATTTTGGCAACTAATATCTCATATAGGCATTATTTTGTGTGAGAACAAAGCTTATTGTGAATAGAAATTACTTATGGGATAGAAAAATTTATATTTTCATTTTTATATTGAATTGTAGTAAAGATCAATAAACAGAGGTCCGCCATTTTTATTAATTTATGTTATGCTGATCAGTTATATTTTCACTTCAAAACACAGTTATTACTATTATTAAAAAGTTAAAAATGGTAGCAAGAAGTAATAAGTCGAGATCTGTTGATTCATAAAAGGATGACTTCATTTAGAGATTGTTTCTAATAATTTCTTTCATTATCAATTTTACTTTGCATTTGGTGTCGCATTCTTTTTTCTGTTAGGGGATCACTATTTGTCTCAAACCGCTTTCAGCAATTTGTCTTAATTTGAGAATTCTTGAACGTAATGGATAGAGGAAATGGCTCTGCAAGGAAATATAATTTTTCATGTTACTCTGTATTTACATCTAAAGTGTGCTGCAAATAATATTTTTTTTAATAATTTCTTAAGCAGTCTTCCAATATGTAAGATATTTTAATTTTCGTTCATTAGTGAATCTTATGCAGCATATCCAAATTATTATTAACATTATAACATCCCGTCTAGACAGGCGTATTTTATAGAATATTAATATTTGATCAAAGGCGTGCTCTACACTTTTGGCTGTATACCAGCTCAAATATTTTAAAATTCTTTCAAAGATCTATCCAAAGCAATTTTTAGAATTAATGATTTGAAAAGATACGTTTCATACATCAGGGCTAACTTAAAACTTCCATGTCTCATAACACTATTCGTGCTTCATTGATTATCAAATTTACATGGAGAAATTTCTTTAAACATTCGCATTATATCTTCATATTCTGCTAAATTATTTCAATCAAAAATAATAAATGTTTATTTACAATTACTTACTATTCTCAACTCAGAGAAACTAAATTTTAACCAGCAGAAATTGACTCCCCAAAATGTTCTCGCATATACTCTAATAAAAATATAATTCCCGACAACTCCTTATATAACATTGGCGAACAATAATTACGATTATTAACTTTTGGCGTGAATTTAACATTTTCACTGAATCTATCGCGCCATTCTTGGCGAGTTTTCACGATTAACTTCTGGCATGCAATTAATAGCATCAGAAAATCAAATTTGTATTTTTTACACGTTTTTAGAAACTGATTAAAACAAAAATTTCTCAAAATTGTGCTGTCATTATCAAAAAAAAATTCGATGCCAAATTTTATATATTTAAGTCAATGCCTTCTTGTGTTGTCAAGTTTGCATGTCTCTGAAAGTACAAACCGACAGACGGTTAACCTTTTCTTGGATTTGGCTCAAAATTGGATCGTGTCTATACTGTAGATGTTAAATTTATGCACAGAATTTTATGTCTAATTTTCTTTTTGCTATAGTATTAACTTATATTAGACAGACAGACTTTCCCTCAATGGAGTTTGTTCAAACTTTGATAGAAATCAACAAATTTGGTGTAAAGACATTATGCCAAATTTAATCCTTCTAACTCAAAGCGTTCTGTGGTTATCTTAGTGGCAAACGGACGCGCATTTTCCAAAAATATGTTTTTCAAACTCATGGAGGTCTAAGACGTGGAGATTCGTCAAAATCTCGAGTTCAAATTTTTTTGATGATTACAATACTTTCTTTATGAAAAAGTAAAAAATGGATGAAATCTTTAGAACAACTCCGAAGCAATTAATCTTATCCAACAACAAATGAAAATATTTTCTTTTTCGGAACTATTTGCGTGTATCATCGTGCTCTTTTACCTGTTTTCCCTCAACTAACTAAAACATCTTGCAGTGGTCTTCCATCATTCCTATGGACAGTGAAAGTGTCAGACAAACATGTTCAGAAAATTCCACGAAAACGAAATTTCCAAAATTCGACTAAAGATTTCCTTCCCTCTGGGTCACACTTAGGGTCTATTTCTAGGAACCATCTTTTTCCTTTCCGATTCGGGGAATGTATTCTTCCTTTCCAAAAAGCTCCTGGAAATTCTCTTTTCCACCACCCAAATCGATCATGGTTCTTACGCTGTCCTCTAGATGGCGTTGCTTTCACCACCGTTCGATATTCCACGACGCTGCCACCCCGTGAGCAATACTGGCGGTCGGAAAACGCAGTCGTCGGACCTCTGGATGGCCGTGGTCGCCGTGATCTCCACCATACGGGAAGGTCTAGATTCAAAGTGTCCACCCTTTTAAAGTGACCTCTGCAGTGGAGATTTAACCGCATATTCTGATTTGCACGGAGGAGATGCTGGATTGCCAACGCACTAACGGTAAGCCACCAAAAAAATATTTTTTTTCGGTGATTCTTTCGAAGAGATCCGCTCTGTTCTGTTCTTTCGCAAAACAACGAATCCTTTTTGTGACCTCACAATCTCGGCGGAGTGGACGGAAGATTTGAGATTCGCTTTCTGTTTCTTCTGTTAAAAACACTCCGGTTTTGCGAAAGTGTCAGGTTTGGGGAATAAAAAATAGTTATATGTAGTACTAACTCTATAAAGAAATAGAAAACAAACGCTAGTCTTGGAAATAAATAAGAAACAGAATGAGATAATATTATTTTATTATTTTTATGCTTTTATTTTATTGTGAGTAAATACTTAATTATTTCTTTTGACTTTTCATTTGAAAAAATTGGTTCATTTTTTTTCTCTCCGAAACTTCTATCGAGTGCTTTCTGTTTCTGCTTTTACACTACAAAACTTTTCAGAGAGACTCTTTTTAGCTGAAAAATCTTTTATTGAGAATAAGAAGTCATTTCCTGTAATTCCGAATAAAAAATTTTCTGTGGAATAAGAGTTTTTATAAGGTAGATATAAAAACTCTAGGTTTCTTTTATACAATATAGTGACAATAATTAATAAAAGATTAAAATCCACCATATTTATAATATTTGGTAACGTAAAGAAAATTTCACTTGAGGATATTTTTAACTTTCACCTCAAATGTAATTAATTTAGATTTCTTTAAAGTAATATTTTCCTTTCTTGATATTGAATGACTAACATTGGATACCCAATCATATTTTTTGATGTTTCATTGGGCAATATCATGAAATACACAAATTTGGTTAGAAAGAGTGCGTTGTTTTTATAAAAATAATTCAATTCATCACCTAACGCTCCATAATATATTTCCTAATGTTCTAATGTAATTCTAGAGTCAGCGATTTCTTGACTACAGTGACAATATTTCAAGTGACGAAGTGCAGCTGTATTAAATCATATTGTATAATATAACTGGAAATAAGTGGTGCATAAATTATTCTTATTTAAAACAAGTTAATAGAGTAATATTAATGAGCAATTTTTAGATTAAAAGTTTATTCTGTAAATCTTTATATATGAATTAGCCTTAAAAATTGTCAAATGTATTCAATTACTTCAAACGTTGACTTCGGAAAATTTTGCCCATCGATTATAGTTTATATAGTAAACAAATTAAAATTATTTGTTAGCCTTTAAATTAAATTATTAGATCCAATTTATTCGCATATTTCTGTTTTTTAACTTCATTTTTTTAATCAAATCTATTACCTTGCTTATATAAATTATTGTTATAAATTGATACAAATAAAATGCTAGAGAAAAAAAAATTTTGAAATACTTCTTTCTACATTAATGTCAAAATATTTGTTTACTATAAAATAACAATTAAAATGAAGAGCTAAATAAAAACAAGGAATCCTAGATCGAAGAAAAGCCGTTGAAAAGAAGGGAACTGGAAAAATTTTAATTATTCATGCAAATACTATTTTGAACAACTTAAATATTAATGGCGCTGTTAGTATCACAGAGAATTTTCTTGAAACGTATAATATAACATTTCCAACTTTTTCAAATTTTGTTTAAACGTGAAACGAAGTAAACGTTTTGAATTTGAAGAAAACGTTGCATTTTAAAATGCAGATATAAATTGTGTTAGAATTTTAAATGTAGTTTTAGAACTAAATTATTTTCAAAATATATGGTAGCTTACCTTATATTAGGAGTTCAATTGAATCGGTCGAATTTACAAGTGTCACTAATATAATCTTTTTAAAAGCAATGTAAACTGAATATACAAAAGAAAACATTTGAAATTTATATTGTTATTTATTGTGAACAAAATTTTATTTCGTTTTGTTTCAATTTGTTTTGTGTAAATCTAATTAAAGCTATTTACATCGTGTTATTTAATAAAAGACATCGTTTCGTAATTTAAGAAATATTTTACTTCCAAAATAAAACATGGCTCTGGTTATTTTAGAAGTATATATGGCGCATTTAGAAACGTCGCTATATAATATTTTTCAAAGCAAAAGGGAAGAAATATACGTGACGAAATGTAATATTTGCAATTCATGACTAATTTATTTGTGTTATTTTGTTAACTTAGGTTTACTCGAAGTAACTAAGCAGCTATTTTGATATAGATTTTATAGCATTTACTAAGCCACGTTCCGACGACCTGTGCGCGCCTTGAGACCGATGCATTTTGTCCTCTTTCCCCTCTCTTGTGGTTTTCCAGGGTTCTTTGATGTCTGTTCATTTTACCGTCAACTTGAGGGAAGTTACGGACCAAAGTCCACACCCGGGGGTGGTTCAACAATGGGTCAGTTAGCAAATTTACGATCATATCCGTAAAGGCTACAGGCCGACAAAACGCGGTTTTAGACAGGGGATAGAAGGCAAGGATTTCGTCTGAGTTTGCGACCATCTCACTATACTTCTGCGTCATACAAGTGGAAAGGCGTCCGGTCATTAGCATAGGACCACATATTGAGTGGATGTTCGGTGAAAACAGTTTTGAACTGAAATGAAACCTTATAGTCTCGAAGCAAAGGGCCGCCGGTTATTCATTTATGCAGCTATTATGTCAGTACGCTCCCTGGGTATAATTTATGATTTAATTTAAATTGACGGACTATGTTTATAGCTGAATGGGGATTATTTTAGGAGATAGACCTCTTGCTTTTGAACCATATTAAGATAATGAGGACGACACTTGCACCGGCATTTTTTTTGCTAATTGACGGGGAAATAATGAGCTGTTAAAAAAGACTACAGCATTTTCAATTTTACCATCATATTTCTTTCTCCCAATATTATAATTTTTTTCGGAATTATTTACTTCTAATTCGTTGGAATAAATTGAAAGAGTTTTGGCAGGTTTTCTTTTAATTTTTAACCAAATTAAAAGAAAATTCTTTTTGCGTGACTACATTATTGTCGCGGCGATCTGAAAATTATCTTCATCTAGCTGACTGATTCTAGTTTAGGTATTCTCAATTAGCTGTCTTAATTTAATTAATGGTAATTAATGTTTTCCTTACAGATAAATCATTTTCGCTTCCTTGCACAATCTACCAATCAAAATGCGTTATTTTTGGGGTTTTAAATTCACTGATTTTACGCTGTATTTTATAGAATTACTTAAAACTCATAGGAAAAAACATATTAAATAAAAATGCTTATTTTATATAAAAGAATTTACAGATCTTTGGCAAATTCGATAATGTACAACAATTATAACTTGTATATATGATAATTCTGTGCATTTTATAAAGCAATCTTTTATATTCTCACAAAATAATCAGTGTTTTACGAATTTGTTAATAAGTATAGATTTTAAGATACTAAAAAAATCATTATTTCAAATAAACAAAATAATTGGACCGTAAAATAATTTTTAATTTATTAATTCATTCATTAAAAATACTTGGATATTGCTTTTATATTTTCTATGACCATGTATTTCCCTTTTATTACTATCCGAAATGCGTATAAAAATATTGCTGCGTAGAATTTGTGATTTTCATGAATTTTTGAAAGGTGACTTTGGGATTTATTTCTTTTATTTGAAAGGATTTGTATTTTATCTTGAGGATTTTCGCATCTTGAAAGCATAATAATTCTAATAATCCTTCATTTTCATGTTATTTTTGCATCGCATAATATTTTTGAGTGGCATCGCCATTAAAGTAACGAAATTCCGTGTGGAAAAAATGCTTCTTTTCTCACTTCCATATCAGAATATAGAATAGAATATACCTAGTTTTAAATTTGGTGAAAATTTAATATATATTCGCTTTTATTTTAAGTAAGAGATTTACTAAATTTAAAAAAAAAATCGAACTATTGTATCATTTTTATAAAATCTATCAGATTTATTTCAGAAGTTAAAAGCGTGCACTCGTTCTTATTTTCTTTTTTTTAGAAAAAAATAGCAATATTTTAAATTTAGAAAAGCGTGCCTTTTTTCATAACTCATTTTCAAATTTTATCGCATTTTTCAAAATTTTAATTTAATTTATTTTAAAAACAGATAATTTTAATTCATATAAATTATAAATTCAAATAATCTGCTTTTGTTTGTTAAAAAAATATGGCGATTACGAGTCTGAAAAAATGTTGATAAAATTTTGATTTTCTTTTCCTCTTTTTTGAAATTTAAGCTTACAGTGCAAAAAACAATTCCTCAAATTTTTTTGAGATTTAATCATGTGCTGTCCAGTAATATAAATCTTGATTGCCTAAAAAAATAAATCATCATTCCACCAACTTGTATTTACGAAAGATTTTTCAGAAAGAAATTATGGACTAGTATTTGCTTTAATTTCTTGATTAATTAGTCAGAAAATATTTTATTCTAAATAAGCTCTGTATCAATTACAATTTTTTAATTGCTTCAATTTTAATGAAATGCATCATTAACAAATTAATAATTAATTTTTATTCCGATTTTCAGCAAATTCCGTTTCTGCTCATATTTTCCCTCATTTCTACAGTTAATTAATCTGAGAATATGCAATTCTAAATATCCAGTTCTATTCAAATCAATTTCAGAAACTGTTTCAGCTTTAATGAAATACATTTCGAAAATGAGAATAAGCATTCGGAAGTACGAAAACTATCTTACTTTTACTTATTAATTTATATTTAATTAATTTTTTTTTCAATTTCAATAGAAATGAAATGTCTGTGTTTTACTTCGATAATTTAATGAGTCAAGTAATGTATATGGCTCTCATGTTGGAGCTAGTTTACATAGCTACTTAGTTCCTTGTTTCCTATGTTTGTTGAATTCAGATAAAAAATACCTCCTACAGGGATTTTTTTAATTGTTTTAACACACTACTATATTTATGCTTAATTAACTAAAAAGACTAAAATTATAAAATGCAGAATAAAATAAATAAAGAAACAACAATTTAAACCAGTGGATGTAGTCTCTCCAAAACATTCTCGCATATTCTCTCATAAAAGTTTCATGCCTGAGAACACTTTACATGGAATTGGCGTACAATAGTTACGAAATATTAATTTTTGGCGAGAATTTAGCATTTTGACAGAGATTATCTTATCATTTTTTGCGAGATTTTTTGCGATTAATCCCTGGCAGGAGATTAATAATATCCAAAAAGTGAATTTGTGTTTTAGACACATTTTTTAAAAACACGTGTTTTAAACACGTTGAAAAGAATGGGCACAAAACTGTATTTGTAATCACAACATCTTTTACCAAATTTGATATATTTAAATCATTGTGTTTTTGAGTTATCTCGTTTGCATGCTTCAGAAAGTACTACAGACAGACAGACGATCCATTCCTTATTGGATTTGGCTCAAATCTACATTATAGATGTTAAATCTGTGAACCGAATTTTATTTATCTAGCTCTCTTTGTTTTGTAATTATCGTGTTAACTTATATTCGAGCAACCGGACAGATGGACTTCTTCTGAACAGATTTTATTCAAAAGGCGACAGGTATCTGCAGATTTGTTGTAAATACTGTTTATCAAATTTTAACAGTCTAGCTCAAATTATTTGAGTTGCTTTTATGGCAGACAGATGAAAAATTTCCAAAAATGTGTTTTTTCAAACTCAGGGAGATCTAAAACGTGTCAATTCATCAAAATCTCGTGTCAGAATTTTTCGACGATTACTACACTTTCTCTATACTACGTATACGAGAAAGTAAAAATTATTTTTACATGCATAATCTTATCCAGTTTATTTTAGTTTCCATACAAATCTCATTAATTTTACTAGGATGGAATAAAGTTCTCTCTCTAAACTACAAAATTACTATTTTTAATCCCACCTCTTAACCATGAATGATGAGGATGCCATTTCGCTTGCTTAAAATTGGTCCTTTACAATAACTATACTTCAAGCATTATCATTCCACGACCATATAATAAAAACTCTGAAAGATCACTACTTAAATCCTGTGTCTTTGGCAATGTTTTGTTAGAGAATGCCGTAAGCCTCTTTTCTCCATATTAGAGATCTCTTCTTTACTGTACTTGTTCACCACCGGTCAGCCGATCATACCAAAAGCCGTAACGAGTATTGGAAAGGATTAAATATCCTACCACGCCAAAGCTGGCCTGTTTCCATATTCACACTTGATTTCGGAATGGTGTGATCAGATTTGATTGCATGGAGTACTTTTGAATGATCTATTCGAAGTTCATGGCTCGTCCACGTCAGGATATTTGATCCAAGATGGCAATTAAAACTTTTATCAGGACCGCATCTAAAGTTGCATCACGAAATAAATGGAAGCACTCTTTCTATTCCAAACCGTACTTTGGCGTTAAGCCACTGTGAATCTTGTATCTCGTGTCATATTAGAAAGATATTATAACAACAAATACCATCCAAAACATTTTTATGGAACTAAATATATTAATGCAAACATATTCAAACAAATCTATTAATTATAAAAGTTTCTTTTCTTTTTTTACCTGAGAAATATTTTTGAATTCTGACATCCTTAATGACTAAATCGCTATTAAACAATCGTAGTAGTCAAAAAAGAACTCGCCGAACATCAACGATCCAAAGAGAGATTTCGCTCGATGACTCACTTGAGTTTTATTCGATTGATTGCATTCGTCTTTGCGCCTCTGCTTTTAATGCTCTCCTAACTAGGCATCTAATGTTCTATAACATAGACCGGAGCTCGATTCCTAATGGAGATATCGTCGAGATCCTCAGGTATTCTAAATCCCTCGTTTTTCTGGCCAATGCCAAATCATTGACCTGACATCCGTCAGCATCCGTTAGAACTACGTTTCTGTAAAACTTCTTTCCTTACTAAGAGAATAATTCTGTACTAAATCAATGTTACAGATTCTTAAAAATATGTTCTGTCCCTTCTCAATACGACCTTTAAACAACCATAGTATCATCACTCAGTAAGAAGACTAAAAAAATAAGCATATTTCTTTTCTTTGAAAAAAAAAGAAATCTAACTTTAAAAGTTAAGTCGTTGTGGAAAACTAAGCATCATTGATTGACACCATTGAATTGATAATGACGTTTCAAATATTGAATATTTTCTTATCGAACAAGATATTTACGCCGCAATCTTAAAAGCGAAAAGAGTGGCCGTTCTGAAACTTCCTAGCATACTTTCCAATAAAGTTCTTATCTCCCTTCCTCAGCATAAGATTGTGAACCTTGACTAAGGCCGCGAATTCTCAGCATAGCATTGATGAATAATAGCTACGGAATATATCTTTGTCGTGAAACTAGCATTTTTACTAAATCTATAGCGAAAATAGATATCTTTTTGTTGTTGATTGACAATAAAATTTGAAGCAAAACTGAAATTGTATTTACGAGATCTTGTATCAAAATTAACTGCTCCAAGTCATTACGTTTATGAGTTATGAGCTTATATGCATGGGGAAAGGCAAACCTTTAGATGAGCAACTATTTGACAAATTTCGTTCGAAATTTGATAAGAATCTATATTTTAAATGCTAAACATGTCTACTAATTTTATTGACATAGCTCTTTCCGTTTTATAGCTATCGAGCTCAGACAGACAGACAAGACTTTTCATAAATGGATTTGGCTCTATTTAAATTGGATATAAAAAATTGTCCACTTTGCTAAAGGATAGTGGGCAACAGAGAAGGCCGCGGTGGCCTGGTGATAAGGTCTCGGCTTGTGAGCGTTAGGGTTTCAGATTCGTGACACGATTCCACCGAAGAACTGTCGTGTAAGGGGGTCTGTTGCACGTTAAATCTGTCAGACCAAACGTCTTCCCACTGGTGTGGTGTGGTGGGAAGAGGGGGTGCCAGCTCAGGTGTCGTCCTCGTCATCTGACCGAGGTTCAAAATTAGGAGGTCCATCCCAAAATATCCCTAGTTTTGCTTTATAACAGGACAATATAACTCGACTAAACTAAAGGTGGACAACATAGATGAACGGTTATTAAGCTCCTGATTCCATGAACTCATCCTATTGTTAAATGTAAACATCTGTCTAATTTCATCTTTCCTATCACTTATTTCGTCAAATATTATGAGCATCTCCAGACGCATGTGAAAAAGCGTGGAGGATTTCAGAATCGGAAAATGAACAGTATCACATTTTTTATGCTATGGAAAGGGATAAAAGAGCTTTATTAGAAGTATGCGAGAAAGTTTCGGACTGACCATTTCTTCTAGCTTTTAAAAAAATTACTTCTCTATCACAGTACGTTAAAAGCAATGTTCTGACTGTCTACTTTCGGTGACCTATCCCTAAATACATCATTTCATTCAGCAAATAATAAATAATTCATACTAAAACATAAAGTTAACTAAGAATCATTTATCTCGACATTGATTAATGGAAAACATTGCATAAAAAACAAATTATACGGAAACTTACGTTTGTTCCGGGTATAATTCACCAATTAAACATGCTCGAAAAAAATAGATTTTTTCTGTTCAATCCAATTTTATCAATCCAATTTGCTCCTTTAATGATTTCTTTCAAACATACAATGTCAATGAGGTGACGAAAATAGCGTATATGAGAAACAAATTTAAGGGACCCATTTCAATCAAACTCAGATTTCTGCGCATCGATTGATTCTGCGGACTTCATTATTTTTTCATGACTCCGAGGTGAAATAAAAACATGCTCCACTCTTCCGCCGAAAAGCTGGGATTCAGCAAAACTTATCGATTAAGATCCTGTTTCGACCGCAAAAGATAAGGCTCGTGCGATTGAAAAAAAACAGACCGTTTCTGAGAACCCTTACCTTTATCATTCTTTCTTTTTTATTTAATTATTTATATCTAAAACTATGCAATACGAACTGGATTTAATTAACATAATTTCCTAGTTTACTTCAAAATAGATGTTTCGGTTGGACTCTGGAGATCTCATTAAACTAACTGGCGTGGTATTTATAAAGTGCCCATTTAAATCTCTTACATTTCCCTCTTACTAGCTTCAGAATGATGGCAATTATAGTTATGATATTGGTGCCTAAGTTTAACAAAATAGTTATGCGTCAAGAGTACTTTGCAGCGCCACCTGATGGAAAACGCCTTAATTATTGTTCCGTCCTTGAAAAGACTCAAGAGCCTGAACTTTTTTGTTACAAATTTAAAGAGCATTATCGATAGATTAAAACGGATATATATTTATATCAGGAACATAAGGTATAAAATTCACATATCTTTATTTGCATTTTTCGAAATTGTGGCATCACAAGGCATGGACAAAAGTGACCCCAATATACTCTTTTCAGTATATTGGGGTCACTCAGATTTCCGCTGCTATTGCAGGATTTTCAATATGTATTACAGTTGCTTGTACTACTAGCGTGCCACTTTTAACTTTTTCTTCCGACTAAAAGTTACTGAAGTTATAAAATACATCAAAATTATAAAAGGAGAAAGGACCGCGATAGAAGTAATAGTAAGCACTTTTAAACACTTACAAACAATTGATAATGTTTATAGGCTGGATACTATCTATAGTAAATGCGTGTTTAAATGCGCATTGACATAAAAATCGTTCAAAAAAATAAGCAGAGCAGATCTTACAAAATAGGAATACAAAGGTGGTTCATAGTTATGACTCCAATGAAAAAAAGGGGGGGGGGGAGTCAAAATTTTAATTATATTTCTGATCATTAATTAATCGAAATGTTAACATTTTTAATATTTTTGACGCATACTATAGTTTAGAGCATACCATTTTTAAATTCTTATAAATTTCTAAAAGTAAGTTTTTCTTGTGCGTGCCTGCAAGTACACACGTTATGCCAATTTTTTTTCTGTATAATTTTTTCTCTAATTTCAATAAAAATGTTTTTTTTTATTTTATAACAGTGCTTTTCTTTGTTCTAGTTTCTGCCTTTATGCATATGCGTATTGCGACGATACTAATACTTTTACTTTTGTATGCACGGCGGCGTTTCTGTATATAATTACAATATGCAATTTAACAATAATTAATATAAATACATGCAAATAACTTCTAAAAAAACATTATCATGCCAATATTCTTTGAACCCAAGTTTCGGATTTTCTTCCAATCTTGTATATTATTCAAGAAAATCTGATTGCAAATAAATCTGATTGCAAATCATTTTGGGAAAAAAGTTATATTTGACCACTTGAAAGAAATAGTATTTTTAATTCAAAAATATTTTGATTTTTTTTTCTTGACTAAAAAAAGTTTTCGTATTAGTGTCGATTTAAATGCCAATTTTATTCAGTTATTTTAGCACAGATTTCAAGCCATTACACAGACAGAAAGATAGATTAAATTTCTGTTGGCTTTGCTTCCCAAGAATGAAATCTACTAATAATCGCCTTGAGTGAAATCTGCTAATAATCTCATCCAAAACACGCATCATATATACACATATATTCCACTTTAACGCACTTAAAGAATTTTAAAAAAAACATACAACAGTAAATCTTGTAATACGATTTCCCTATAACATGTTTCAAGTATTAAAGGAACAATGGCGGATTTAGATATTTTGTGATCCTAAAAGTATACTTAATGAGGTTATTCTTTTAATAAAATTGGAATTTAATTTCAAATTTTAGTATAGCATCGTTATATTTTTGATTATTATTTTTATTCTGTTATTTTTGTGAACATATATTTGTTTTTAATTATCTATTATGACTCCATAATGCTCAACATTCCACTTTTAGAATCAATGATATTATAGAAGTACACTTTCAGTTTATAAATATTTTAATAATTAAGTGAATGTAATGAAACATGTAGGGGCCAGACTAATTATACGTGAAAAAGTTTTAGTAAGATACTTGATAAAATGAAATATTATTAACCATCAATAATTAGTAAATCTAACTATTAATCCTTCACAGTTATAGTTTGTTTTATAAATACATAGCTGTCAACTGTAAATATAGTATTTGAATCGACTTGTTTGCATTCTCCTCTCAGTGTAGATGCCCTAGGCGACTGTCTAGTGTGCGTAATTGGAAATCCGCCATTATAGCCAAATATCCAAATGACACGAAAATGATTTTTAAACATATCTCATTCGAAATAAGTACAGCCGACAGAACAATTGAAACTATGAGTTCTTTTAAGCATTAAAGTACATAAAATTGAAATGTATAAAAAGCAGTCTAGACTTCTATCAGTTAAAGCTATGTCACCTCAATCAGAAATAATTCATTGGAAGAAAAAGATATGAGCAGAGTACATCGAATGTGCGTTAAACAGCATATAGCAAAATTGATTTTAAAAAATACATCAGCTATAACTAGACAATGCAGTATAATATAATAATTAATTAAAAGTACAAAATTGAAGTCAGATAATGCAGAAAGATTTTAAAGATTTCAAAAAGGAAATTGTATTAATTATTGGTGCTGAAAAGCGATATCGAAATGATCATTATCTTTTAAAATTTAATCTGTAAAATTTTTATTGAAATTTCAGTTAATCAAAATGTTTTCCTAAATTATCTTAATATCTGTCTGCATTACCCCAATATTATTTTTTTTTATCTTTAGAACATTATTTTTGCACTTATTGTAACTTTTTTACAAAGAATTTTACAGTTTTAATCGAGAATTCTTAAAACACAGTATTTTTTGAGGCACTTAAAACTGTATTATATTGAAGGTACTCGCATTTATAATCGCTATTAATATTGCACACCAAAAGTATAAAAGAAGGAAACGGTTTTATATCTCGTTGATTTCCCAACTGTTATTATTAGGAAACCAGTTAGACTTAAAATCAATGTACAATCATTGAAGTTGAATTATCTTGAGGCGATTTCTCACCGTACATTCGTAACAATTTTTTTACATTCGTAACAATTTTTATTAAAACCTAAAAGCTGCTAGCTATCATTTCTAATATTCATCCAAAAATGGAGGAATTTAAGCGATTTTTGGATGACTGACATCATTTTAATATGCTTACATTTATCTTAGCCGTACATTTATCTTTACCGTACATCTATCTTAGCTAGAAAACCTAATTGTCAAATATACATTCTAACAAAAATCATAACAATAAAATTGATTTTGCTTATTTTATAATCTTTATTGATACAATGAAAATATGGTGACTAAAAATCCATGTGATTAAATGTAAAGTACGCCTCTTCAATCCTACAATGAGTACTATAAATGGATGAAATAAGTATTATAAATGGATGACTGATATTTTATACATTCAAATACCAGCTTCCTTCTTTGAAGCAGAAGCACATTTTTTTATCGCCATTTAAGAATTAAAGTCTCTTAATTGCAATGTTATTCTGCCATTAAAAATAGAATTTTTTTAAAGAAAGCATTTTAAAATTGTTACTTTCTTATGCACACTTGAATATCGATAATGACAGCAAATGCATAAAGAATTTAACTAAATTGAAGGACACTGTTTTAGAATGTTACAAAACTGTACTTTCTTTGCGTAATAACACATTCATCGTCATTTTAATCATTTGCCATTTATCTTCATTACGTAACTACTTTCTATCTCTCGCTTGCATCTTCAGGAAAAATTTGCTTCCAAATTGGGACACTTTTATATTTATTTTGATTTCCCCAATCGAGGATAAATTTAGAGAAATATTCCCAGAATTCCCTTCTTTTGATAGTGAATAATCAGTCCTTTTCATTTCTTTTCTAAAATAACTTCTTTGTGCATTGATTGAGCTATTTATTTGAACAAGTGTCCTAATTGTACCTTCTATTCCTTCCATCCCCGCTCCCTCCCCTTTTTCACATAGATGAGGAGGGAGCAGAAATTTCATCCCACTCCACCCCTGTCGTTCAGCGGCGAACACGCCTCCCCTTAATGAAGCATTTGTTCTGTTAGTGAATCTGACAATCTTAAAAACGGAGGAAAGTTGGATGTTCAAAAAAAATAAATCATTTGTGAATGGCTATTGACTCCTTTTTTGGAAATAGATTGATGCATTTTTTAGATGTAAATGAAGAGTGGTTGTACTTCGTTTTCTTTTAGAAGGAGAAGAGGGTTGGGATGAAAAAAAAATTTTTTTTTTCTTTTTCAGATTTTAAATAAAACTTCTTTTTTTTTTTTTGCTGTAGTTGTGGGAAGTGTTTAAATTGGTTTCGAATCTTGGGATCAAAATTGAATTCGTGTGAAAATGAAATTCGACGAGACTTTATTTAATATAATTATGAATTTTTATTCTCCTCAGCTCTTGTTTAAAAACAGAAAAAGCTTCTCATTCATGAAATATCGAAAATGTGTCCATAACTAACTCAGCAATGTAAATTATTAAGTAAAATAATGTCTTATTCAAGTAAAATATTGATTAGTATTTAAAAGAATTCAGAAGAAATTTTGATATGTCTTGATAAAAGGAAAACTTTTTTATTTCAAGGAAAAAATTGTTAATAGTAGATTCACCAAATCCTCACTTGAAACTTGACAGGTAACAGAACTAATTTCATTTTAAAATCCATTGCGATATTTTACAAAATAAAGGAAAACATAATACGCCGACAACTTAAGTTTATATATTGCCGCATTGAAGAAAGACGGTCGACTCTCCATGGCCGAATGGTCATGGCACTGGTCTCGTGATCAAGAGACCTGGGTTTTAATCCCGCTAGAGGCAATGCGATTAATAGTATATGTAAATACTTAATTTCTTGATTTTATGTTTCTCTTTATTTCATGTTCCAGAAGATTCTGGACATTTCTTTAGTTTATCAGACAAGTGTTCTGGACTTTACTTACTGTCTCCAGAAAAGTATTTTGGAACTTTCTCTGCTTGTATAAAAGCAGGAGATTTGTCAGTTACTGTATTCTCAGTTCTGAGTTCAGTGAATAAATTGGTTTAGCTCTGCCTCTTGTGTATGTCATTGAGTTCTCCGTGACAATATGACATGACACGCGCAGGTATAACTACATGTATTATATCTTTATTTGAAAACTCAAAAATACGAAAGCAGAATAACTCATCTCTATTTCTATCGTCGACTTAATGTTAGAGAATTCAAGTATATCCTAAAGCTTCTATTTATTTTGAATTGTCGATTCTTGTTCAAAATGTGTGCCTTTTGTAAAGAAAAGCTTTATTTTGATCATGCTTTCTTACCTTGTTTATTATTTAATTATGGATTTAATATTTCCGTATTCATGAAAACGATTTTTGTGCTTTTGCTGTGGATTAGGTAGAATCTTTTAAGGACTACAATTTAACTTCTGCAATGAATTTTATGACATGACTTTCCGAAAAATTCCTGTAACATTTCTTATAGAATTTTCTATAGCATTCAAAAACATTTCTTTTTTAAAAGTTTAAATATATATGTGTATATGTCTACATCCTAGGTGAAAGGCAGAAAGCAGGAGAAATGATCTCAAACAGGAATTTGAGATCATACATATTAGAGATTCGTTTTTGACAAAAAAAAATAGTTTAAAACTTCAAATACATTAAAAGCAGAATTTCATAATATGAGAAGAGGCAAAGAATACTTTTATTATGTTATTTTAAAAACTTTAGAGGAAATTATTGTGGAAAGGAAACTGATGCGGGAGTTTTAGTGTTGAAAATTGAAAATTTACGTTATCAAACAGGACAGTTAAACAATATTAAATTAGCTACCGTTTTATAACTTTCTAATTTGCTTTTTTAAAGCTTGAACTAAAACCATATAAGAATATATAGTTTGTTACGCAAAACTGTACAAACTCTAACTGTTTTAAGTTATATTACAGATTGCTTATAATGAATAATTAATTTTGGAACAAAGCAGAATCTGATTTTTTTTCTTTCTGCACTGCTGTTCAAAAAAATGTAGACTTTGAAATTATCTTTTAATTGTATACTACCTCCAACTATACTACTATTTTCAGTATTTTCCATTTAGAAAAGTATTTGTGACGGTGGATTTATTTTAATGGAAAATGATACTTCTTCGCCAAAACAGCCAAATAAAAATACTTTATGATAAAACTAAACCAAACATCTTACATTTCGCTGCTGAATGTTATTCATATAATTCAGTTCCTGTCATCCTAATGGAAAATCATTTCTTTTAATTTAAATATGTCACATTTTAAAAATTTAATATTTTTAGTTTATTGTGCTTTATGTATAAGTGGGGGAAATGCTTTTAGAAAACTTTTCAACGAAAATACAGTCGAAAATTTACATTTTAATTAAAAGTCATATTATTTATAAAGATATGGATGCATCGAAGTTATTTCCGTTTCTTATTCACGATTCTGAATCATGCCTGGATTTTTAAGGACGACACCCGAATGAAAATCTCAATTTCAGAATTTTCTCACCCCTTCGAACGTTCGAATTGCCTACATATATCGAAATTGTTAAATTTCTTGTAAGAAACTCGCATACATGTTGATAATAGTGTGTATTCTTACTATGATTTATTGTTATTAATCCGTAGAGCAAATTTTTAAGAATTAAAAAAAAATCTTTTTTTTGTGCAAAAAATTAATCATTTTTTTTCCTGTACTTTATTTTTTAACGGCATGTAACTCATTCTAACACCAACATTGTGTCTGCAAATGGTGGAAAATTATATATTCTAAATCATTAACATCATTATCATATTTTCGGATATCCAAATTCGTCACTAGATGGCGCTAACAAGCGACACTGTCTATCGTCTCCTCCTAACTTTTCGTAGCGAAAAGTTATCAGCGAAAACTAATAATTATCTTCATGACATTTGTGCGAATATTCAATAGCTTTTTATTCAGCGACGTAAGAAAAAAGGAAAATGTTCTGAAAAGAGCATTAATCACAATTTTCTTTTCCTCTTTCCGCTGCAAAGAAATTCTCTTGGCAGCTTGCTATCAGTGATTTATATTCACGTTATATTACAATTATCGAGTTTATATTCAAAGAGACTGTTGTTCAATACGTTATCTGTCACCATTTTTAGCAAAAGAGAAAAAAAGAAACACAAGTAAGATAGGGATGATGTATGTATCTTGCAAACTGTGACAAATGATGTCGCATTTTTCTCCAGAAAAGAGACTTCAATTTATTTTTTTCATTCTCCTTAGAGAACTAGTCTATTACATTTGCAGAATAGTTTTTTTTACGCCATTTGCAAAAAATAAAAAATAATAATCTGAAAATAATGTATTGTCGAGACAGTTTATAGGAACTTATTTATGTTTAGCATTTGTTTTTTGCTGATAACAAAAATGGTGAAAAAAAGGTGTAAATTGCATTTTGTTGTACTGAATTAAGCAATATTTACTATTAATAAGCGAATGTCTTTTAGAAATATTTGTTTATCAAAAATATTTTTGTTTTCATCTTAATCCTTTCGAGGCGTATTTTAAGAATTATAGAGGTAAGTTACATTCCGAATTACACGAATAATGAATTTATGGGACCTATGAGATTGGAACACACATATATTATATATATATATCGAATAGAAGAAATTTTAAAGCTTCGAATTATTTTACTTCGGAAGACATTTTATGTACAAGAATCGATGATAAAAACTGATTTCTATTTACATCGCGACACAAGAGCAGAAGAAACTAAAATTTTTCCCTTTAGTGGTTTTACAATGAAATTTTGATAGGGATTTCTTTGGTATGTGTAGTTTTAGGAAAGGGAAATTTATGTATTTTTAAAAAAGTGTTGTATGCATTAAGAATTTTTATTCCTTCATTCGGAACGTGAGAAATGCTAACGTAAGCAATTTTGTAAAGCGCTTGTAAAATTTATAAAATGTGGTAATTGGATCAGAAAATACGAGAACATTTTAGAACGAAGTTAATATATATTAAAATAACATAAAAAGAAGTTAATTTGGATTTAAATAAGATTAAGAGATAGCATTACATTTATATCGTTAGTCATATAAATGTTACGATAAAAATGATATTTGATGTAACAAATATAGAAAACTATTAAAAGAAAATAATTTTATCGAAAACCACATCCAGTTAAATGTCATATTCTTCTACTAATTCATACAGACAAAGTTGGTCTGGGAGTAGGGTCAAGGTTTCGTAGCCACAGTATCTCAGATATCAGACATTGTGGCTGGATTCACCAGTTTCATCGAAAGACTTTCATTTGTGTAACTTGGGGCATACTAAAATGTCCGCCCGCTGTTATGGCGTGGAATTTTGAAAAAGTCAGATGTTAATTCAAATGTCGTTCTCATCTTCTGGCTACGATTCAGAATTATTATATCCATCTCAAACTAGCCTTGATTTTGCTTTATATGGAAATTTTTATAACCTAACTAAATTAAATTAATTTTTCTTAGGAATGTAAGAAGTATCACTATCATAAAATAGTAATACAATTATACATTTCCAAAAATCATCTATCATACTTTCCGATGATAAAATTCCGTCAATAATAAAACCATATTCTGCTGCATTTTGCAAAATATGTCTGAAATGAAAACAACTACCGAAACCTATAAAATTTATCTCGATTTGAACGACTGAGAAAATAACCGTTCGGAAATCTGCAATTGAAAATCCGTATAAACGGGTTGTTTAAAAAAATCTACATAAACTGATTTCCAAAAATAGACATTTATAATAAATGAATGGCAACGAAAAAGAAATTCCCTTCCTTCCGTAAATTATCAGTAAGAGTTTGGAAAGCAATATTGATTACAATCTTAATCAGAAAAATAATCCGATTAAGATCATGTTTCATTAATATTATCTCGATATTTATATGTATCAATTTCTCTCGTAATTCTAGATAGGCGAGTTATTGAGAGCAGCATTATTCGGATATCTCACTCGATGCGTTGAGAGATTAATCGAAGCTTCTAGAAGCTACTTACCAGCATCGTTTCTACAGAAGTAAGGAAACTGGTTTTACAGACGAATAAGTGTAAAACGTTGCACATGAAGGTCTATAGGAAATCGATGTCCGCATTTCAAGGAGTACCTTAAAAAGTTATCAATTATTTTAAAAATAAGACTGACTTTAGTTCTTTTTAAAAATCAGAGAATAGCCTCTGTTCCGTCTTTTTTAAGAATGGTTTTTTCTAATAAATTTCTTGCAGTTTTTACCTCAAAAATTATTTAAATGCTTCTTATATATAGCAATATTTTAGTGATGTGTAAAATTAATTAGAATATCTTAAAAATAATTTTTATTTCAGGCGTTTACTCCTTTTTTTTATTTGTAGTGATAAAATTAGACTTTCAAAATAAAGATTTGTTACAAAAGAATGATTTAAGATTCAATAATTATATTCAAAACAAATTCTCTCATCAAAAATGTAATTTCCTTATCAATTATTAAATTTGAAATATGTGAGATAAATGTGCCCTACCGCCTCTAATAGGCTTTTTGCCCAGTATGAGACAGCACGTGAAGTTGTGTATCTATTAATTTACTTTTCATTGCACGTTATTATTAATTAAAATTAGTTTATTCAAACAGCTTTTTTTAATGGTTTTCTTATAAATTGTCATTAACTTGTATTTTAAAACGATTGCAAGTACAGTGAAATAAATATACATATTTTATATCAAAGTAAAATAACGGCCTTTTATTTAAATAATGCTGTAAAAATGCAGGTGTATTTGCAAAAAAAAAATCGCAAATCTGAATTCATTTTAAATTTATTGCTAAAATAAATATTTTTCTTATTTTTTTAAAATCTTTTCAGTTAATTTTTATTTTTTTTATTTATGTTATTTTTTTAACAAAATAAGTATGTTTCCTCGGGCTGTCCGAATGCACGTTTCAGTCTGCCACTTTCTACTGCTAATGAAAATCTACCGTATTTCTCCCGACATATCCTATTTTGCATAGTAGATGTGGGTTGTTGAATGCATTGAAAGAAAAGTCCATATTACTTCTCTTTGTGAGTGGGGGTACCTTTTATCCAAAAGTCTTCATTTGAAGATGGTATCCACGAGCGGGCTCTGAAATCTGGTTTCCTTGTCAGAACTGAATAACTAAAATTTTTGTACTGACAACGAGTTTCGATTTCTCTCATTCGGAAAACTCTGGAGGAAAGGAAGATTTCATTGAGGGAAAGTCATTTGCTGTGAAGCTTTCAAAGAGATCACAATACTATTATTCAAATTTGAAAGTTAATCGTTGTATAGTCTTTCCACTACTATCAAAGCCATTTGAAGAAATTGGGCTAACTAAAGGGCTGAAAAAAAACTAAAAGCAGGAAAAATGTTTAAGATTAAAATACTTTAATGTCAAGATATGCAATTTCACCTATACGCCTCTTTAAAGTGAAAATTTTCAATTTGGTGCTTCCCAAAGAGTTAAAATTTGCTTTATAAGCTCTGAAACATTAAGACAAATTGGTTTAACAGCAACTTTGGCAGTTACGGCTGTGAAATTAGAATGGCTAATCTTAATAAAGAATTTTCTATTCTTTTCTTTTTTTCTTTTTTTTCCTTTTTCAATCTCCCGGCTTGTTTGATAAAGATACATATCAGATTATATGTGGATTTTTTTTGTATATCGGACATGAAAGTTAAATTTTTCAAAATGTTAAAATGAAATGTTAATGTTAATGAAAATGAAAGTGTTTTTTAATATTTCTTCTACTGATGAAAACAAAGGTCAATATTAATGAAGGACAGATGCGGAGAAATAAAATATAACATATGAAATCAGTCAATTATTTATTACAATAGAACAAATTAATTTAAAACTGAATTTAACTATTACGAAAACAAAAATTACTACAAACAACAACAGAAACAAGTATTAACATTAGAAGAGGTTTTATACTTACATTTTCGTAATAATATGATATGAGAGATGAAAGTTGAATGAAAAAGTAAATTTGTCACATGAAATCCTCAGAATCAAGATGGCAGTACAGTTTTTGAGAATATTTTTAGTAAAGGCTCTTGTTTTTTGGCATTGAACCAACACGGCGTGTAACTGTAAAAAATAAAGTTGAATGCACTCTACTATTGGTTACATCTGATCTGATAAACAACAAATATAATTTTTAAAATATCTAAAGTATATTGAAAACATTCTTTGATAAATTTGAAATAAAAAAAAGGATAAATAAAATACGATCAGAAAGTAATTTTATCAATTTTCTTATCAGTTTTTAAAAATTTTTCTTTTTTTGCGACAGTCAATTTTCTGTGATAAATCCACGAAACACATATATCTACCCATCTGTTCGTTTATCAATTGACTTAGGACAGTAATAATGTAAGCTTAGAACCTTACATATGCAATTAATACAACAAACATTTCTAGGATGAATTGCTTCATTTTTATAATTGAAAAACCTACTTTATTCTTTATGGTTGACGAGGAGTATCTAAATGTTATCTCACCAACTAAAACTTCAACCATCTCATTTTTAAACCAACTGCCGTCTTTTTGTCGAAGACACACAAGAAACACAACAATACCTCTCAATCACCCATTTCCACATTTATACACGTCTGGAATCTCTGTATATCAATTTTGGTTCTTACCTACTTGAGGTAAGGTTGACGAGTTTTGTTGATTTTTCAAGATGAATGGGTTGCAGTAATATCTGCTTTCTTGCATTCTTCCTGTTAAAGTAGGAAAGCGGGTTTTACAGATAGCAGTTTGGATGGTTTCAGAGAGATCATAGCTATCTTTTGTTATGGAGCTTGGTTTCTGTGGTGGCCAGCGAACCATGAATATTGTTGGTTGAACACATTTCAAATATGGTTGAACACATTGAACACATTTCAAATATTGTTGGTTGAGAATCCATCGTAAAATTCATTATAGCGTATTCTCTAAAATTCTTCAAAAATTAAAACTTATTAAGAAAGTTGTCTTGATTAAAATAGTTTAACTTATTTATTAAATAAAATTTTATTTATATTAAATTGATATCCTTTCAACCTTTATGGAATAAATTCATGGTTTCGCATCCAAGGTTTTTGATGAATTTTTATGCTTCAAATTTTGCTAAGGTCGAAAAATACATCTTTGAAATTATGTATTCGTCTCTGTCTATCCCTTTGTCTGTAAACATGCTAGAAACGCTTTGAGTTAGACTGAAATTTGATATATGGATTCAAGACCAAATTTGTGGATTTCTATCAAATTTTGAACGAAATCTATTCAGAGGAAGTCTGCCCATCTTACTAATCAAATACAAACGAACTCGATAATTGCAAAGGGTAAAGATCTGCATGCATAATCAAAATTTGATGCACTGATTAACATTTAAATTTTAAATACAAATTAAATTTTGAATGAAATCTATCAAATGGTTGATCGTCTGTACTTTCGTATACATGTCGAGTCCGGTTACTCACAAACGAATGTTTAAATCAATCGAATTTGATATGTGATATTGTGACTACAACTACTGTTCCATAACAAATTTTGATTTCGATCAGTCGGTAAAAAATGTTCCAAAATGCATATTCGCTCGATCGATTCCTTGAAAATACTAGATTGCCAAAAATGTATATTTCTAAACTAGTGTCTGCTAATCTTATTTAAGGCCTTACACGACATCCACAATTTTGTGCTGGAAGGAGGGGGATAAGACTGTTATTGGAGAGTATGCGAGAAAGTTTCCATGAGACCACTCTAGCGGTGTTTGTTTATGATTCAAGTTGTCTATACAAAATAATTCATAAGTGCAAAATAGCCTAGATTTTGGTTTGTTAAATATCATGACCTTTCCCTTCCTTTCCAACTGTCAATGACTTTTAATTATCCGATACAAAACTGTGACCATATCGTGTGCTCTTAGAGATTATTCTTTGGAAAGCATATTTACAAAAAAGAGGAGACATACAACCATTTCTATCCATATGAATTCATATAACTTCAGAGCTTTCAAAATTACCTTTTATTCATTTTTAAGATTTTTTTATGTAATTTAAAACAAAAACAATGGGCTCCACATACGATTATTACATGAAAAGAAAATCTTACAATTATTTTTATTGATGATACAATTAACTTGCTTTTAAATGAAGGAACTTCAAAACTTTTGAAAGTCCCTAGGCATATATAAAAAAAAAGAATCCTTACTTAGTAATCTATAAATTTATGGATTTTTTTAGAGTTCTTTATTGCACAATAAGTGACAATCTTTTACCAAGTTCTTTTTTTCCCTCTCTTTCTATCTTAGAAAGTATTCAGAACAATTAAAGAATGTATGAAAATAAAAAAAAAACGAATTTATCGATACATTACCAAAAAGTCTTTTTTTCTCTTTATTAAACTTGAAACAATTCTTTTTTAAATTGACTTCCATTCTTCTATGAAAATCGGCTTGCTTATTATTACGGTAGCAACTTATTTCTTGCGACAAATACTGCCAAAATGCTTTGTTTCCTTTTTTTTTACTTTATTTAAATTCCGATAAGAAACATTCACCTTTTTTTCTCTCTCTCTCTCTCTTTGAATTTCTCGCTGGAGGTCTAGAGAAGGGCAACGTATATTTTCAGACGATAAAAAAAAAATGAAATAGAAGCGTTTCACTTCACTTCTTTCTCAAAATGGCTAACGGGATAAAAGTTCTTTTTAAAAAAAATGGCATAAAGAAGCAACAGAACAAAAAAAAAATAGAACGAAAAACAACGGAATTCCGTTTCTTAGGAAATCTAACTACACTGATTATAAAAAGTAGAAGAAAAAATAATTTAAAAATAAAGAAAGTAAAAAGTCAAGTGGCAACAAAGGAATCCTTAAGAGGAGTGGGGAAAAAAATTCAAATTGAGTTGTCTGCAGGTAACGCTTTTCTTTTCGTACTCCAAGTTTAATTAATTTAAAAACTGTCGCTGTTAGACGTTTTAAGATCTCCGAGTTCCACGTTATTTTACTTTTTTTAGCCTTTATAACTTTTAGTCGATTCTTACTCTCTAGGGAAAGATTTAATGATTACTTAAAATCAACTCACTACTCAATTATTTCACAAAAAGTTTTTTAAAAAAGCGAAAGAACTTTTTTAACATAACACTTAGAAATTACCGTAATGATATTTTATTCAGTGTTATCAAATTCATTTTTTTAATCTAGAATATGTTTTAAAAGAGAGACGAGAGGTTAAAAATGTTGGACGAAAGTTCAAAGCAGCTTCCAATAGTTCGGTAGAATAACCATTTCCACTTTGGTAATAATAAAACGCCAAACAATATTTGATATTTTAGTGAATAATTCTTATTTATGAATCATCAAACAGATAACTATCAAAGCAAATCATTGTAAGCTGTCTAGTCCAAATTTTCTCATGTAATTTCTTTCTCCTTCCCTTTGTTTCACATAAAATTATGAACCTTGGGTAAAGCCGTAAATTCAATGAGTATTTGGATTTTCATATCCGTAAATGAGAGCTGCTTGCTTTATTATGAAGTGAAAAAGAAATCCAATATACATTTTGGCCTATTTTTCAAATATAATAAAACCAAAATTTAATAAAGAACTAAAATTTTAGTAAAAATATCCCTGATCAAAACTTATTTATTAAGTCGTTTTACGAACGAAAACGACTTAATAAACTTCGTTCGTGAGTTTTGGTGTTTACATGCATGCCAAGGAATGGTTAACTCCTCAACGAATGATTCAAAATTTGAAAAGTATCTACATTTTAGAAGATAAAACTGCGTATAAAATGTTTTCTCCTTAACTCTTCGTGCTTTGTAGTTATCGTGTTCACTTGTACACGGATAGCCGGAGAGACTGACTTTCTGTTCATTTAAAATTTGATAGAAACATAAAAATGTAGTGTGAAGACTATATATATATACTTCTCTTTCGTCTAATTAAAAATATTTTTGCGTTATCATATTCACAGAGAGATATAATTCTGGAAATATATTTTTCGGACTCGGAGAGGTCTGAAATGAGATTTTTCAAAGTTACGGATTCGAGGTGTTTTCTTTATGATTACAATATTTTCTCTTCGCATTTGAGGAAAGTAAAAATGCGTTTAATGTATACTAACTAAAGTTTTTAAGAAATTTAAACTTTTTAAAAAACAAAACGCACTAGCCTTTTCAAAGATATTTGCATATTCGCGCAAGTGTTTTGAAGTTTATATGTTATAAATCCAATGAAAAAACATTTTTTTGAATATATTGCTTAAAAAGAAAATATTTCGTAGTAAACAAAACTAATATCTTAACTTTTTATGTGTTTTTATACTAATTATTATGAAAACTTCCGTATTTAAGTACTTTTATTAGCTTGATTTGCTTCTTGCTTATAAAGAGAGAATTTTGCAATCGAATTTAAGTCCTTAATTTACTGAAACTTTGAAATTCTGCTTGAAATTGTGAGCCCGGTCCTTCTGATCATGCGTTGCACACCTCTACAAAGATTGACAAGCACAGAGGGAAATGACGTCAGCACTCAATAAAATGCAACCTCGGTCAGAATCTCTTAATTTACAATCAGTAATTTGCATTCAATACAAATGGTCATATGGGAGTATGAATTTTATATAATTATTCAAATATAAAAGCTTCTTCATTTCTCAATGACGATTAATATTTTTAAAACAATATCATTTCAAAACTTAATCACTATTTTGTAATTGCGTTTTGTTTTATAATTCCATAGAGCTTTCCATATAGTCCAAAAGGACGTATCATTGTCGTCTTCGTATTGTCTACCTGAAATGCCATTCAGTTTAAAAAATAATTTTTCATCACGCATTGCAAAAATCAATATTTTGTCAGACGGATACAATCGAATTTCTTCTAAATTATGTCATAAGTGAACATGATTCATGCACATTTGGAAACATCAAATTTCGATGGAATCTTTTGATAAGACAAACATAACTGCAGAAGCTACATCTAATTGCATGCTGTCACATCCATTCTCCTACAGCAAGATGCGCAATGAATCTTAAAGTTAAAGCAGCGCGACGCTCTTTATACATCTCGAGAACATGAATTAATTCAATAAATCCTAAAAGTTAAAACTGCACAACGCTGTTTTATGAGCATCATATGAAATTGAATTAACTGAATGAATTTTAAAATTAAAACAGCATGATGTTCTTTAAGCGCATCACATGGATATGAATTAATTCCATTTCAAAGCAGAAGGATTGGTCTCTCCGACCCTTTCTCGCATACTAATAAAGATATTCACGCATAAAATTGTGGATCATCTGTAAGACCACGACATATTGCATGGAATTAGCAAACAATAGCTCTGAAATGTTGATCTTTGACGTGAATTTAACATTTTAATGAATATATCGTGTGATCCCAAAAAATAGAATTTATGTTTTAGACGCATTGTTTCCTAAGAACTGAAATCAAACTTTGATGCAGGATACAATTGTAGTCATAAATTACGTATCAAATTTCATATATTTGTCATTACGGTTTCGAATTATTGCGTTTGAACGCTTTTAAAAATACTGGCAGGCAGAGAGTCAATCTCTTGACGGATTATGCATCCAAATAATAAGTATTTATACTTTAGAGGTTACATATGCGCATCAAATTTTTTCCATCTGGCTTACTCCGTTTTGTAGTTATCATGTTAAATTGTACTCAGACAGCAGGTTAGACAAACTTCCTTTGACTGGATTTCATTCAAAACTTCAAAAAAAAATCTGCAAATTGGATGAAAATTTTTAAATTAAGTGCTTTTGAGTTAAGATTGTCACAAACAGACAGATGGACAGACATTTTCCAAAAATATGTTTTCCGAGCTAGAGGAGGTTTGAAACCTAGAGAAGCGTCAAAATCAAGAGTTCTTTTTTCGTCGATTACAATACTTTATCTATACTCAGAGTAGGAGAAAGCTCATCGAAAGAGAAAGTAAAAATTATATATATTGAATTCTTGCAAATATAAATGCGAAAAATTCGTATCGGTGAATGTTTGCTAAATCGTTACGTAAAAAGAATTATTTTAATACTAATTATTTTGCATTTATCTCAAAACGAAAAATTTCCGTTTAATAAATAACAAATTTGGCTTTTATAATGAAGAATGAGGAATTTTAAAAATGGTAATGCACTTTTATGGATGAATTAAAAAAATCGAAATTAATTTTTTTAATCAAAAATCTAAGCATAAAAGCAGAATCGTAAAATTCCAAGCCGCTTAAAATAATAATTGAATAGAACAGAAAATTGGAATCTTATTTTATTACAAACTTAATATATCGTCATTTAATAAATAATGCCCCTAGTTTCGCAGGTGATGATTGTTAAGAATCACCTCCAAATTCTATTTAACAAATTTTACAAGAAGAAGAAAAAAAAACTAAATTTTGCTCAACGAATAACAAATATTTCTTTTTCCTTCTCTCTTTTATAAAACAAATATTTTTAAAAACTCAAAAATATTCATGACTATTTTATTTTTTGCTTTTTATAAAATTGTTTTTAAAAACTGTCATTTTTTTTATGAATTGCTGACTTCCAGGAACAAAGTCAGAAAAAAAATTATGAGTTTCTTAGGCATATAGGGGCCACGGTGGCCTGGTGGTAAGGTCTCAGCTTTGGAACCGGTGGGTTTCAGGTTCGAGACCTGATTCTACCGAAGAACCGTCGTGTAAGGGGCCTGTTGCACGTTAAATAAGTCCTGACCAACCGTCCTCCCGCTGATGTGGTGTGGTGTGGTGTGGAGAGGGGGGGTGCCAGCTCAGGTGTCGTCCTCGTCATCTGACCACGGTTCAAAATTACGAGGTCCGTCCCAAAATAGCCCTAGTGTTGCTTCAAATGGGACGCTAATATATCTAAACCTTAAACCCTTCTTAGGCATATATATATATATATATTGTTCTGTAAAGGCTTATCATTTTTATTTTGTATTTAAGTATTTAATTATGCACCTAATAGTACATTTATTTAAAAAAAACTTTTTAAAAATTTTTACTACGTTTTAATTTTAGTACAATACAACGCATTTCATTATTTGAAATGCCTTGGAAATTTGAAATTAATTGTTCTTCATTTTGTTATTAGAACGGTACCTACTACGTCTAATTGCATTTAAATTAAATGCAGTTATTACTGTATTAAAATTAATCTGTAAAATTATCAAAATATTATATTTTCATATGGAATACACAAGTATTCAAAATTTGAGAACCCTACCACATCAGAAAATGTTTGAAAAAATTATTGTAAAATCCATCTTTACTAACATGAAAGAAATTAAGCTAAATAAAACAATGTAAATTTTCTTTCTGAAATGCTAATATGCTTACATTTTAGCAAATTATTTTTTATTAACACACTTTAAGCTGTCGTATAATAACCACGTTTAGAATAAAAATTTTATTTTGCATCACACATAGAATTCGAAATTGTAATTCAAAATGTGAAGTTGTAATAGCTTATCATTAACTTTTGCAGCACAGAGATAAATCAGAAAATACAGCATTTAAAATTTATAAGATATGCCGAAATTTTCCTATTTCTAATATTCTTAAATTCCCAACAATCTAAAGACGTCATTTTCCGAATTCGAAATCTTTTATATTCCATTTTCTATTGAAAACTAATCTTATTCATATATTTTTCATCATCTGAGGCAGTCTTGAGTCAAAATAAGAATATTTTAGTTATGCATCTTTTAAATTCATTTTCTTCGTTCTAGAATACAAAGCCCTAGAGATCCAACTTGCTTAATATATTTAAAAACGGAATTTGAAAATAGAAGAATTGAATAATTTCTCCCAAGAGTCTATTAAGGCCCTGACGGATGATTCTTCATTCTATTATCAATTATTATATGATATTTCACTTGTAATTTGGAATTCTTTTGGTTCATTATTCAAAAGTATTTTCGAAACGATAGCAGAATGAAAAATTTTAGAAATAAGGTTTTTTTAATTATTATTTTGGTCTGAATAGCATAGAATTTATTAGCCTGGGTATGTTACACAAATAAAGGAGAGAGAGAGAAATATCTGTAATTTAACAAACAATAAAGAAACTGTTTTTGACATTTTTTTTTTCAATTTTGAAGAAAATAGATTTCAAATGTATGACAAATTCGGAAATGGCACACAGCTTTGTAATATTAAGTTCTCTCTATACTTGCAGATTGGACGCATGAAACCAGAAATAAAAAACTATTTAAAAATATTCCTCAAAAACTTGACACACGAAATCCGACATAAAACCAACACCAACGATCTTCCTGAAAATTTTTCGCACACCCTCAAATAAAAATTTTGTCTCCCTCTTCCTAGCATAAAAATTGTGGTCCTTGAATGCTATGAGCACTCAGATTTTTGTTTCTAAAGCCCTAAGAAGTAACTTATGCTTATTTGTACAGTAATAAAGTATACCATTCAGACGCCTTTTGTCAACCAATTTCAATCAAAATAGCAAATCATAGAGCCATATTTTTAACAAGATATCATATTCATTTTCTCTTATCTAAATCATTGCGTTTTTGAGAGTTATCGGGCTTAAAAGTATACAATGTACAGATCTCCGGCCAATCCATTGACAATTTCGTTACAAAATTTGATATAAATTTAAGCATTATATGATAAAACTATGTATCGAATTTTATCTGTGTAGCTCATATGTTTTTGATTATCGTGTTTGCCAGTTCTTAGACAAACTAAAATTTTATTTAAAAGGATTAAATTATTTTAAAAGGATAATACAATTAATACAATTTTTAAAAGGATTTATCTCAAAACTCGATGGTAAACTACAAATTTAATGTAAAGCCAACATACTGAATTTCGTTCATTTAGCTCAAAGTGTTTTTTGAATGATTGTATTCAGTGATACACAAAATTCCAAATTCGGACTCTGAAACGAAGAGATTCATCAAAACCTGGAATTCGGATTTTTGATTATTACAATATTTTCTCTTTATACCTCAGATGAGAGAAAGTAAAAATGGGTAATTTCAAAATGAATATCGGGACTTCATATTTTTTTCTATAATATTTATTAAACTCGCATTATCAATAAAAGATGCATGAAATTAATGAACAGCGCAAATGGTTTCCTTCCCATATATTTCACAGGCAGCGGTGGCCTAGTGGTAGCGATTCACTTCCACTTCTAAAAATCCATCGTGTATGCGGGCCTGGTATACACTAACTCTGATGTCGTAGTAGCCCAAATGTCCTTTCGCTGGTACAGTGCTGAAGACTGGAGTGGATGATGCCTTCTCAGGTGTTGTCCGTGCCATCTAATTACGAGGTCTGTCCCAAAATACAGGGTGTTTATTTAGTCCCGGACCCATTTTGATGTTGAATAACTCATAAAATAATGAAGATATAAACAAACTTATGGCATTTATTGATGGAATAACTCACATATTTTCCTTTTCAGGTTTGAATATTTTTTACTTTTGTAAATATCGTCTGCGCGTGTGGTTAATTTCAGATAATTTCATTTTCCAGTCTAAATATCTGTACTTTTCTAAATATCGTCTGCTTATTAATTGCACTTTTCTCTCTTTTGTTTTTGGCAACTATTGAAATGTTATGTTTACTTTTGATGTGTTTGTTCTATGTAGTACTTTTTTATGTGATATTTTATTCGAGCGGATATTAAGGAAAATGCATACACCACAAGAGAAAGCACAGATTTTATGATGGTTTATAGAAACGAAATCGATAGCGCAAGCACAGAGAAATTTCAGAAGAATTTACCAAAAAGATCCTCCATCCAAAAACAGCATCTTGCGGTGGAAAAAGAATTTTCTAGAAATTGAAAGTATCGCAGATAAGAAACGTTCCGGACGTCCTTGCACAAGTGATTTTGATGTTGAGCGTGTAGGACAGACATTTTTACACAATCCTAGAAAATCTGTGAAATCAGCGGCAACAGAATTGTATATTCTAATTTCGACGGTGCACAAGGTTATTAAGAAAAAATTAAGACTGAATGCATACAAAGTTCAAATTATTCAAGTTTTGGAACCGAACGATAGGCCTAGGAGTATGGCCTTTGCAACAGATATGCTAAGGAGGATAGAAGATGCTGCTGATTTTCTGAAGCGCATGATGTTCTCCGATGAAGTATCCGTTCATGTTTCTGGCATTGTTAATCGCCATAATGTGCGCATATGGTGATCTGAAAACCCCCATGAATACCGTGAGGCACAAAGGGATTCCCCAAAGGTTAATGTGTGGTGCGGACTAATGCACGACCGAGTTATTGGGCCTTTTTTTTACAGAAAAGATGGTCTCATCAGTCGTATATTTAGACATGTTCGAAAACTTCGTATTTCCACAACTAGAAGAGCTTCAGCCACATGTCTTTTTGCAACAAGATGGTGCGCCACCTCATTGAGGTACCATCGTTCGTACTTCTTTGAATGGCCATTTTCCAGGAAGATGGATGGGGCGAGGAGGTTCAATTCCTTGGCCACCCAGATCACTTGACATAACGCCGTTAGACTTTTCCCTTTGGGGGTTTGTAAAAGACAACGTTTTTAGGAGGAGAGTGTCGAACATTGATGACCTAAAAGCCAGAATTACAAACGCAATAGGCTTTGTGGATGCCGACATGCTTGCCGCTACCTGGCGTGAAATTGACTATCAACTTGATATTCTCCGTGCGACGAAGGGGGCACACGTGGAAGTTCATTGACAAGGGTCATGAAACTTTTTGAGTCTATTTAACCATTTATGTTATTAATTTTAATCTATCTTTATTATTTTATGAGTTATTAAACATCAAAATGGGTCCGGGATTAAATAAACACCCTGTATAACTCGCGTTGCTTCCGAACGGGACGTTATTATAACTAAACTAACCAAACTCTATTCATTATACGTCTCTTTTCATTCGAATTTTGACAGGACAACTGAATCAAATGCGGTTCTCAAACAGATAGCTCAACTGATCTTGTGCTAACACATAAGGTTGAACACATGCGCATGATAAACCAAGCCAGCTCAAGTAATTCCTCAGATTGTAGGATCCTTTTTACTTATAAAATGCACCCATTGCCTGCAATTTTCTTTCTACAGGTGTTTGTACAATATAAACAATTCAGAGATATTTATAAGAATCTGGGTAGTGATTATATTAAAGACACATTTAATATCTCTTCCATTTTAGTGTTCTTTTATAGTAATTCTTAATTATTTTGAAGAATCGGGATGTGTAAAACATTGTAGAATATAAATGAAGTTTTTGAAAAATTACACGGGTGCGAAAGAGGACTCCTTTGAAATGATGGGCATAAGAACAAAATAATGAGTCTATATTCTGATAAGTAAATCATTAATTCGATATTATGAAGTGTTAAAATAAATTTTTAAAAAAATAGTGGGAATAGTCTTCTCATAACTTTCTCGCGTACTCTTCAATAAAGATTTTATCTCCTTCCATCCATATAGCATTATGTGCCTTGAATAAGGCTACGGATGCCTTACATGGCATTGGTGAACAATAATTACAAAAAATAGATCTTTGGGGCGAATCTAACATTATTACTGAATATATCGTACGAAGATGCATTTTTCCAACTGATTAAAACAAAATTTGAACGGAAATTTAATCACAAAATAACATACAAAATTTCATTGATTTCAGTCATCGCGTTTATGAGTTATTCTGTTCAGATGCATGCGAAATTAAAGACCTAAGGACAGCCAACTTCTGACTGATTTAGATCCAAATTTGTTGCAACTATACATTTGACGTGATAAACCTATGTACCAAATCTTATTTAATATACAGACAGATTTATAATTGTCGAGTTCACTTATAATCCAACAGCCAAACAAACAGATTTTTTCCTCAACGGATTTCATTCAAAATTTGATAGAAATTTACAAATTTGGTCTAAATTCTATTCACCAAACGTCATAATTCTATCTCGAAATGTTTTTGACTTCAAAATTCAAAGACAGACGGTCCGACAGGCAAGTAGATAAAATGGGAAAAATGTGTTTTTCGAACGTAAGGGGAGATATGAAAAATGAAGATTCATCAAAATTTTGTTTGACTTTTTTGTCAATTACAGTACTTTCTTTATACTTCATATATGAGAGTGTAAAAACGGCTATTCTGAAGACTCTAAAATTAAGTTCAGTTTTGATTACATCGGGCTGTTTTTTTTTTTCTGTCCTGAAGTAACTGTATTGTAAAAATAAGTGTTATAAACTTTCTCTATGGCAATAAATTTTCGCTTTAGATAAATTCTCGCTTTATGGTATTTTTATTTTATAAATTGTATCTTTTTGTATCTCAATCAGTAGCTACTTTTCATAAAATTCTGAGCTCTGAGGATTTATAAATGTCATTATAAACTATATTTATAGTAACGTTTCTTTTTTATATATATGCCTATTTCATTTTTATATTTACGTTATTTTTTATTTCTCCTTTTTTTTAATCAAAACTTTGGTATTCTATATCTGTTTTAGAACAAAACAAGGGAAGAATATATCCTCCTTTCATAGAATTCTTTTAATCCTCAGCTATATAAATTCTCCACCCTCTGCCCAGAAAACAAAGGAAGAAAAAAGACGAAAACTATCCAAACTCCTTAACCGTCTCGATTGAAAACTAAACTATTTGTTTTGGATCTTTCATTAGAAAGTGCCGATTCCAGTCGAGATTTGTCATCGCCGAATCAATTTCCTTCGCTTTCTGCTGTTTTCTTTCGAAATTATCGGATAAAACCGTCTTTTCTTCATTCTCTTGTCTTCCGTTCTTCCGCTTTTATTTCTTATATCCGAGCCACGGAGAGTAGTTAAGGTTAGTTCGTTTCTTTTTCTTTCGCCATTTGTTTATTTGGGGTGGTAAAAATAGCCCCGGTCTGCTCGCTCAATAAATCGGACCCATTAGGCCAGTTAAACGAGGAAGTCATTAAGATGTATTGGAGTCCTGGAGCACTTTTGTTGGGCGATTCTTTGCTTTATTCGAGGTTCAGAGGCAGGAAATGGACTCTTTAAGGTCGATATTGCTGCTGATTCTCTTCGAAGAAAAGAAAAAAATCGAGGGAGAATTAACTATTTGTGGTCGTATGTCGGGTCGTGGTTGGCATTAATCATCAAGGGCAAAAAATGTGAAATCTTAAAAAATGCAAAAAAAAAAAATGCTGTTTTTCAAATTAAATCTCTTATTAACAAACAGATTATCAAAAATCATCAGTGAAAATTCTTTAATCCTTTTTTCTTTCATCAAAAATTACGTGATTAATAAAAATCTATAAATCAATTTTTTTCAATTCGAATTTATAGAATTCCAGCTATTAAACTCAATCGTAGTCATTTAAATAAATAAAAAACACATATTAGAACGATCGGTTAGAGTAGAATTGTAACAACTTCAAAGCATAAAGCACTATCGAAAGTTGGTACGCTATTCTTCTTTTCTAAAAAAAGGGAAACTGTTCGAATAACCATACCTCTCTGGCTCTTAATTTCAGCAAAATCTCGCAAGCAAAAATGATGACACGCCTAATCAAAAAGAAACTTTATTTCAAAAAATTAAAGGAAACAGTATAGACATAAGATAATGTTTTACAAGTTCGGCAAACCAAAATGGGTCCTTGCATATGACAGCACGATAGTGGCATACGACGAACAACTCTATTTTTGTTGGAATGCGATACATCAATTATTCTCAATTCATGTTCAATTCATGTAATATTCATCAATTATTAAAAAATTATCAAATTATGGATTTTAATTATTGTAATGTTCACCCTTTTCAGAGAATTTGGTTTAACCCTCTGACTGCTTATTTTTTTAAAAATCACTATTTAGATGCGATGTTTTCAAATAAGTTCAAATATTTTTGAAAGAAAGTGAACTGATGCTATATGTTACGCTATAATAATATGATATAATAAAAACCTGTAATCGTAAAAAATAAACATTCTAAACTGCGAAAAACGCGTAATGCAATGGAAAATGGAGCGATTGCCAACCCGCGGAAATCATGGGATACGCAGCTGGAGGGTTAAGAGAAATTACATTTTCCATCAGTGTTTTTTAGCATGATTTTTTCTAAAAATAATTGTAGTAATAGAAATGGTACTTTGTGAACATTTCAGTTTCCGAAAATAGGGAATTGACTTTATACCAAATTTATACTGTAATTACGTGTCGCCTTACATACAGTGGTGGCCAAAAGTGTAGATATTTTTTGAAAGTTTCATGTTTTTTAACTTTGCGTGCTTGTAGAATATATTAATTTTCACTTAAATACAAATGTTCAGGTATAAAATTGAAGGTAATTTAATGTAAAATTTAAAAACAAAAACAGTATTACAATATCTGTAAAAAAGTTGCTCTCATTTTAGTAAGATCTATCTTAGAATTGCATTTTTTTTTTAAGTGATACTTACACAATCAATACTTAGTAGGATAACCCTTATTTCTTAAGACAGCTTCACAGCGTCTTGTCATCGAGTGAACGAGTGTTTGGAGTTCATCTTTCGTAATCACATGGTGCCAAGAATCAGTTATAGATTCAATAAGTTGTCTTTTATTGGATGGGCGTTTTTTTTTTTTTTTTTTTTCGTACAAGAATTTTCAAACGTCGCCACAAATTTTCAATTGGATTGAGATCAGGGCTGTTTCCTGGTCATGGTATACATCTATGCCTTTATTTTGAAACCATGCTTTGCATACTTTTGCTGTGTGGCTTGGAGCTGAATCCTGCTGAAAAATAAATGGTGCTTTGTTGGGGAAGAAATCCCTAATGGAAAGTATCAATTTTGGTTCCAGAACAATTTCGATGCAATTTTTGCTATTCAGGATGCCATCAATCACTTGAATTCAGCCCACACCATCTGCAGTCATATATGCCCAAATCATGGAATTTGTTGTTGTTTTTATAGTTGCTTCAATGCAATCAGGATGAAGCGTTTCACCTACTCTACGTCTCACGTATTTTCTACCATCACTTCCAAAGAGCGAAATTTCAGTCTCATCGCTCCAGATTACTTGCTTCCATTGATTTTCTGACCATTTAATGTGTTCTTTTGCCCACTTAACTCGTTTTTCGCGTTGCTTTTGATTTAAATATGGTTTTTTCCTTGGAATTCGAGCTTGTAGTCCAAATCCTGATAACCTTCTTCTTTTTATTCTTGAACATACTGCAATACCCGCTGCATTAATTTCACATCTAATGGCATCTGATGAAATTTTTCTATCTTGAATGCATAGCCGTTTAATTTTTCTATCGGCAGTAGCAGTTGTGCATTTTTTTTTCTGCCAGATTTGGCCTTATTTTCCACTGATTTCATTTCTTCATAACATAAACAGAACTTTCGTACACCAGAACAAGTCACTGAACCACCAACTTGTCTTGCAATTTCAGCATAACAGAGGCCATTTTCTCTCAATATGGCAATTCGGCTTCTTTTTGTAGATGTCCAATCAGTTCTTCTTGTTGGTGTTGTTTGTTTAAAATTAGTTTAATTAAAAAAAGGACTTAAAATATTCAAAAACAGCAATACTCTAATTAATTGTACTAGAATACATCATTCCGCAAAATATTTCCACAACAATAACTCTTTTACCATCTAAATAACCTAAATTATAGTTACAGATATTTGATGGATCCTCAGAACAGTGTTTGTGATTGGCTAGTACGCTTTTATTACAAAACATGTCATTATTCAAAACGATTTGTGTTTGTTTGTTCTACTAAAATGAGCATAACTTTTTTTGTAATACAGATATTGTAATATTGTTTTTGTTATTAAATTTTACATTGACTTATCTTCAATTTGATATCCAAACATTTGTATTTAAATGAAAATTAGTATATTCTACAAGTACGCAAAGTTGAAAAACATGAAACTTTCAAAAAATGTCCACATTTTTGGCCACCACTGTAGATACCAAATTTATACTGTACGTAATTACGTGTCGCCTTGCCTAGAGTCAACTAAACAAAATGTCACATCATGCCCCTGCATACAAAATTATTTTAATTTTTTACAATTGCTAACTATGTACATGAAATAGGTAAAATTCCATACCAAATGCTAGATTAAAATGTTAACTCGCACTAAATGACATTTTCCGAAATCTTATAATAGATCTTAAAACGGTTATAGTGTAGTCACTAACAAAGTTTGTATAATATGTTAATAAAAAAAGGATATTTGTAATTATTAACTTAAGCCTTGAGAATCTTCATCGTTAAGAGAAACACATATAGAAACAACAAATATTATAAGCATGTGTACAAGCACGCATATGAAAAAAAAAAATAAGAGAACGTTTTGTTTGGCTAAATGAAACAGATAAATTGAAAAAAATATATCAAGATTTATAATCACAAAATTCGGAAAAATATATGGTCATTTCCCTAACTGGGTTTTCTTATACTCATAAACCAAATAATCATGTGTAATTTCTGTAGATTTAACGAACGGTTTTCTATAAAAAAAAACTGCTAGCTTACATATAAAAGTTATTAATCTAATATTAAGAACCTAATGCCACTTAATGTGATCGCGATTAATGTTGCATTCGTTTTACATTATCAAAATTCTCTGGATTAGAACTATCATATTCCAATGTTCAGAATAATATTTGTTTAATGTGACCACTGTGTGTTTGATGCGATCAATTTTGAATTTAAAAAATATTGACCGCTCCTTCATTTTTAACTAGCATTAACGATTGGCATTCGTGAAATTTCTCGCTTTTCTTATGAGGAAACACCTGGCAGTTATTTTTCTCATGAAATGGGGTTCATATTCTCTTATCTGGACTAGAGAGGTCTGGATTGGTTTAAAAAAAGCAGCCATGCTGATAAGATTGATTTGAAAATCTGAACAGCCAAAACACACTGATATCTACAATTAAATTGTGAAAACAAAATGATTTTTTTAATCTTAATTGACTGCTAACGACAAAGTTTTAATTACTAATACTTTGAAATTTTTTCTAAAAGGAGAAAAAAATGTATTCATAATCACATATTTAAAATATTTTTGCAGAAAGAAGACTGCAGGAACCTCAATATACTTTTTACCGAATATTTCGGATGATTCAATTCGTCAATGGATTTCGTATGACCAGCTATCATTGACTGATTTAAGTGTCCTATGGTCCTAGGCAGTGTGCCTTATGATATCCTTGTTTTAGTAAACTAATCAATTTAATTTCTCATATCAACGTATTTTTAACATGTTAATGTTTTATTTTAAATTAATTAATTTTTTTAACTTTATGAATGTATATTTTTGTTTTTATGTAAATATGGCTGCCCGTTATCCCCATTTGTAAATATATTATTAAAGCAAGTACTCGGCGTTTTTAAATATTCTATTAGCTAAGTAGGTGCAATGAAATATATAGACACCCGACAAATTACATGTAATAAATATGATATATCCTATTATATTTATCGTGTGTAATTTAATATTATCCTATGTTTTCATAGTTCATATAACTTGTATTTTTTACAAATTTATTTATTTGGAAAATAAGAAAATAAAGTTCTAATCTACTTAGTCGGATATTCACCACTGCCAACTTTGGATTAAAATTATAATTTTTAATAATCAAAATTAATATTGTAAAGTACAAAAAATATGCGCACACAATAACTTGAGATTTACAACAGCAATTGTGTGTAATCTATATTTTGTAAATTAGAATAAGCTAGTTTTGAGTGTTGCAGGTAAAGAAATGACTCAGATAACGCGCAATGTCACAACTGTGGCCATGGATTTTACATTTAACTTGCAACGTCAAAAGAAAATGAGAAGAATGATCTTTCCAAAACCTTCTCAAAGAGCTCCTTAAATAGCATTAGAATATGGTAGTTACGAAATATTACCCTTTGGTTTGATTTTAGCATTTTTACTAAATCTGTCGTGGGATCATTGGAGAGGTTTGTTTGGGTTTTTTTTTTTTTGGTGGTTAATACCTAGCATTCTGTTTATAGTATCCGAAAATCGTATTTGTGTTTCAAACGCATTTTTCTCAACCGATCGAAACAAATATTTAACACAGAACTGCTTTTAGTAGTCACAAAATCGCATACCAAATGCCATATATTTAAGCCATTGCCTTCTTTTGAGTTATCGCGTTACATGTTTTTGAAAATATAGACCGACAGACGGTTAGCCCGTTGTTGGATTAGGATTTAAATGTGATGAACGTCTACACTATAAATGTTAAATCTATGTACATAAATTTATCTAACTAACTGTCTTCGTTTTGTAGTTAATTTGTCAATTTATGTTCGGAACAGCCGGACAGACAAACTTCCTCAGCACAAATTTGGCTCAAAATTGGTGTTAAGATCGTATGTCAAATTTCAACTTCTAGCTCAAATCATTTTTGAGTTATCATTGTCACAGACAGACAGACGTACATTTTTCAAAAATGTGTTTTTCGAACTCTTCGAGGTTTGAAGCGTGGAGATTCGTCAAAATCTTGAGTTCGATTTTTTTTTTTTTTTTTTGACGATTATTAGGCTTTCTCTAACGAGATAGTGAAAACAACAACTGGACTTTTTTTGTAATATCCACATTAATGTACTTCCATTTTTGGTTTAGCACGATTTTTAGCTCACTTTTCTTCTTAATATCTTGATTTCGAACCTCCATCTCTCTCCAGCTGCGTCATACTGGGTTTAAATCCGATTACTGGGGTGGCATTTTTAGAGCTTCAGTAAACTAATACAAACACCCGAGTGCTGTAAGCTGAATGGAAAATAATCTGATTGCGATCATCATGCGTTGTTTCCTTACTATTATGAGTCATTTTTAGATAAACAGAGTATTTTCTATGAAAAGTTAATGATGAATTAAAGGGAAATGAAAAGTTAAAGAAAGTTAAATGATGCGTAAAAATGTTAACGCTATAAAAAAATTATAGATGATCGGTCTTCCCCTCTTTTTATTTTCCATGAATTCATCTGCAAATATATTGGAGTGTTTTCATTTTTTCATTTCCCTTGTCTGTTTACATTTTCATTTTTTTACTAAAAATTGTACCAAATTTAAATTTTTTTAAAAATTGAAATCTGCTATCGCAAATTTTAAGCTTTATGAGAACATTATTTTTTAAGTCACCTGATATCAATCCGACAGAAAAACATCGCGTTCTCACATGACTCATATTTCACAATCACCAACATTTAGAAAAGCGATGGCTTTGGACCATCTCAAAGTCAGTCTTCTAATTTTTTTTTCTGCAGGCCGGACATTTTTCGTGAAAAACCAGTTTAAACATGTTTGAAACAATTATGTAGCTTTCAGATTACGTATGCATCGATATTTAGAAAAAGATTGTTTCTTTTCATCTCAAAATCGTTCGAGCTACAAAACTTTTTTTGCCAGCTAGAAAAATTGAAAATTTTTAAAAAATTATACATATATAAAATTTTTGATAACTCTACTAGCTGTTTCGCGTTCATTCTCATTTTTTTCTATGTGCTTCTTTAGGCGATAAGTTCTTACAACTTAGGTGATAACTTCTTCTGCAGACAAGAAAATCGGGTACATGGTGGACACTCGTGCCAAGCTGTACCTTTTTGTTGGCGATAAGTCGCCAAATGTGACAATCTTCTTTCCATTTTCTAATAATCATAAAGGCGAAAAATGGATGCCCCAAAAGTGATAAATCATCAGTTTTCTGCCCCTGCATTTTGAGGTTTCAAAATCCTCCAGCCAAAAATTCGCATGATAATATATTTTAGATCTCATTACGAATGAGATGGAGATGATATAAAAGAAGTTATTGAACATACTATTTCAGATTTTGTACAAGCTACCAAGTTTAATTTCAAGAAATTTTGAAATTTCCGTCACTTCTAAAGGCAACTTTAATATATGTAGCATAATTTCCCTATTGGAACCGGTGTAACTAATTTTCCTGTGTAACTATGGCTACATGCTATTTAAATAGTGAAAATATTTTTTAAATTTCAAGCATTTTCACTATATTTCGGTAAGTTCTAGATGAAACAGATAATTTAATTCAACTGACAACATCTCTAACTTTGCATAAAAACTGTATTTAATCTAAAAAAATTATTGTATTTATTTCTGTCTTTTTTTTCAGTGTTTCAAAAGGTAAATCATCTCAAAATTTGCAGGAAAAAAAATTAAAAATCTAGTATATTTTAGACAAAGTGCACCAATGATTTTATTCACCAATCTATCTAAATAATTGATTTTATAATAGTCTGTTCTATTTATTTTAATAATCATCCTGCTTGTTTATAAATGCATGTTTTCTCCTCAAAATTTATAGTTTTTCAGAACACTTAAGTTAATTAAGAAAAAACACCAAAACACTTCATGTGTTTTTATTATTATTATTATTATTATTTATTAAGAATTACCATAAAAGTATTGCTCTATGTTTAAATTGATTGGGGAGGGGAAAGAAATAGCTAATTTGTTCGATGCCCAATATTTATTTTATGACTGGCACAATAATTAAGAGTACAGTTTTTGTAGGCTTCGTTACTTTTTTTTTCATGTCTGTTTCCTAGTTGAAAATGAGCAGAAACACATCTCACCTAATTACAACAAATCCCGCACGTTCAATATCATTAATCAAATTTGCCTCCGAATTTTTCTCTTAAGCGCATAACCAACGAGATAAATTTTGAAAAGCGGTAGAGGAAAAAAAAATAAATGAATGAAAAAGGAACGAATTTACTTTTCGTTCACGGTTAATTTACGCAAACGATTTTTTTTTTCTCTCTGAGGCGTTTTTCAGTTGCCAAAAAGGAAAAGAGAAAAATGTTGAAGTTTCCTTTTCTCGGCAAGCGCTGATGAGTTTTGCATTTTTTAATGATGAAAAGTAAATAATGTATGAAAAAATGGAATTGAGTCGAGCTTTTAATTCGAAGAGATATTTTCAAAGCTTGCTTTTTTTCTACCTGGGAACACTTTAATGCTTTTTCCCATCTTCTCAGACGAAAAGAGAATTCGTTTTGGCTATGTTCTAAAAATGGCTAAATGTTGTTCTTAACTCTTAAAAAGGTGTCTTGGTCTTAATGGACTCTGATATTTAATGTGAACAAAGAAAGAATGACATGTAGAGCAAACAATTTTGCCCATTTTGCAGAAGTTCCTTCTAGGTAAAGTTGCAAACAATTTTCGAATGCATTAACTGAACTTTAAAATAAACCTTTCCAAAAAAAGAGTCTTTAGGAAAATATTTTAGAAATATGGAAGGCTTCACCCCTCGAAAGAATACATTCCAATGATTAAAAAATACAAAAACAGAAGACAATTTAAACAATTAAGTGTGTGAAAGAGATAAGATAGTGACAAATTAATAGCTCTCCAAAGCTAAACAAGAGATGAAATACATTTTTTTTTCCTTCCTCTTCTAGCTCCAAGATTTATTCTTAGTGTTTTTGTTTACTATTTTTCCATTGTTTCATTTTCATCTTTTATTCTTTTTGACCCTTCCAGAATGCGAATTGTAATTGTTCTTGTTTAACTGGAACCATTAGCAGAAGCAAGCCAATTGTAAATATTTTGTACACATTATAGTCAAGAAATTCGCATTTTCTGTCTTAATTTTTTTTTACCCTTTCTCCTTTTTTGATCATTTATTTTTGACTTTATATTTGAATATATTCAGAAAATTTTCTTATATTTCAATATATATTGTTGATTTCTATAATCAGAAGCTTAAAAGTACTTTTAATGCATTCTGCATTTGAATAAGATAATTTAATATTTAAATAAATATAGATACATGAACACATATTTACATATTTATATACAATATTTTCAAAGAATTTTAAATTTTTTCCCTGAATTGGTTAATATCTGTTGCCTGAAATGAACTGAAAGCTAAACTTACAATTTTATGCTAATTATTTTTTTTCCATTCGACTACAAATTAAAATATCTCCCTTATTTTATCTCACGCGTTTCACTAGCAAGTGCATTCGTGTTTCCCCATGTTTAACGATGATTGAGATGACATAAATTCATAAGATGCGAATATATAGAGTTTAGATTAGATGTGTGACGAATTGTATGAGCGAGGATAGAACCTGGGACCTTGTGGTTCGCAGCCCAGTAACTTGACCACGATACAAAAGCAATTGCTCGGGTAGCGTAGCTGTTAACTGACTTATAAGCTATTCACCACAGATGTTCTCCAGTTTTTTATTTTCTCGTATATAAAGTATAGAAAAAAAATACTGTTATCGATGAAATCTTCCAGTTAGTAATATATTGACTGATCTTATATCAGATGCCATTAATCTTATTTCTTGAGCCAATGATCTTGCATCAGATTGCAAACAGTTAAAGAGTTCTTGAGTTAAGTTAAAAGCGGATTCGTAAATAATAATCAGTGGAGCTAAATTAATTATATTTAAAAATAAATCTCTAAGTTGCATCCTTTATATGCGAAACTTTTCAACTTGACCCTCTGCCAGATGCTTTTGACCATCCTCAAAGGATGCCATGTCTGAAAACTCAGATGGACGAGATAATGCATAAGATGAACACACTTTAAGAACAAAAAAAAAGGCCCTTACTCCATGCCGACATGAGAAAATTGGTATTGAAGGCTATTGCCAGTGACTTTTATATGTACAGATATATATTATAGTTACAAGTAATATATACGGTTACAGCTAATACATGGATATGAAAAATTTAATTGGAATCCCGGTGGATAACAAAGGGATAAAACAGGTAATGTGAAAAAAAAATGTTCTTTAAAATTTAAAACAACATTTTACCCAAAGGAAACTGACCAGTGACAGGGTCACCGCAATGCTCCAAATCTTGCAAGAATCGTAAAAAAATCGGTCAAAAATAGGAGCCAAAATTTTTCACCACAAGAAAGAAGAAAATTCTCCAACTAGGCTCATGTAGTGGAATAAGGTAATGGAGAAGGAGAAGAAGGCTCATGTCTTGGAATAAGGTAATGGAGAAGGAGAAGAAGACTTTAAAAACAAAATAAAGGTCCTTATTTTATATCGAGATGAGGAAAAGATATTGAAGATTATTGTCAGTATTGTGTTTTATATAAACAAAGATATATATTACAGTTACAGCTAAGATATGGACAAGATAAAGTTAGTTGGAATGCTGGTAGATAACAGGTGGATAATCATTAAGAATCGAATCCAATGTTCGAACCCGTAGATCCCCTCTGAACTATAGCAGTGAGCACTATATATGCAGTGGACATTCTGTATCACCTGTTTCACGTGTTTAGCTATTGCCATGAAAGAAAGACAATATCCAATAAAGTATGAATTTCGCGTATACTTCATGCTATCTTAAAAGTTAAGACACTTTCTTTCATTTACTGCGAGACTGTATTTATATCTCAGTTTTTACTGTAAATTAAATATCAAAATTCTAATTTATTAGAACTTTTCTCAAATCCCATGAAATTAAAAAAGATTTCAAAAGAAAGAATTTTGATTAGGAATTAAACTATATGAAAATGTTGAGTTTTCTGCTGGAAATTAAAGAAACACTTTCACTTTAAAATATTAATATTTTTCTTACAATTAGTTTTTCTTACAATTCTTATTAGTTTAGAGTTTCTTTTAGAAACTTAAAATTTTAAAGGCTCGATCAATATGATTTTATTTTTGTCATTTTCAATGTATTTATATTTATTAATTTATGTCATCTTCATATGCTAAAAGTAGCCTCTTACTATTTGAAAAAATTAGATCAAGTTTTTAAAAAATTACTAAATGCAACCCTTAACGTTCCAAAGAAGAGTTTTGTTATATATTTTTTTGCCACATGGTGCTATAAAAACATGACTTTGACTATTCTTGTAGTTCCTTTCGACGAATTCGTGGTCACAGTTTAGAATTCGAGGTGTTAACTGAATTCTATGAACCAGCTACTGGTATTGCAGAGATAAACGCGATCACCGAGGTAAATTTTTGTTGTATTTTCTTTTATTTAAATAATAAATTAACCACAATCAGCTATTACATTATTCATTCGTACAACAACAAAGGAATGCTATTTAGAAAGCAATATCTACGAATATTGACAAATTCTCTTTGAAAGAATACATTGAGCTTTACAAAGCGAGCTAAAAACGAAAAGTATCCAAAAGAACAACAGAATTAGATTTTAAAGAAGAGAACTAAGTGTCACCAAAAAAGATTCGAATCTGTCAAAATGACAGGCACACTAGAGTACAAGACTTAACTGTGAGATTCCCAAAATTTATTTGTTATGAAAGCATTCTCAGCCTATTTACTCAGATTGCACTGGTGCAATGAACTGAATATAAAACTGACTTCTTGCTTTTTTTTATCTCAAATTCCATTATTTCTACATTTTCGTATATCTCTATTATATAAAAAAAATAAGTAAACATTGCATTTTATTCGTTTTGTGATTGGTAGATAGCGAGTCACCTGTCCCATGACATCTGAAATTTGCTTTGCCAGTATTGTTTAAAATATTTAATGATAATTATTATTACATCATAGTAAGTATTTGTTACACTTGATGACAAAACCAAGAGTAGTGGTCTCCCCAAAACTTTCTCGCATACTCTCTAATAAACTTGCCATGCTTACATAGCATTGGCTAATGAAAACAATAATTATGAAATACTTTTTGGCTTCAATTTAGCATTTTTACTCAATCCATCGTCTCATCCTTGGGGAAGTTATTTGGCGATTAATCCCAGTCGTGCGTTTATAGTACCAAAAATCAAATTTGTCTTTCAGACGCATTTTTCCTAGCCGACTGAAACAAAAATTTGACACACAGCTACATTTGTAGTCACAAGATCCCATACCAAATTTGATACATTTAAGTCATTGCGTTTTTGAATGATCGCATTTATATGTTTCTGAAAGTAAAGACCAACAGACGATCCATCTCCCTTTCAATTTGGCTTAAAATTTAATAGTATCTACACTATAGATGTAAATATGCGTATCAAATTTTAAATATCTAAGCTTCTTCGTTTTGCAGTTATTGTATTAACTTACATTCAAACAGCAGGACAGACAGACTTCCTCTGAATAGAGTTTGATCAAAATCTTATAGAAATCTGCAATTAGGTGTAAAGGCCGTACACCAAATTTCAACGGTTTAGCTCAAAGCTTTTTGGAGTTATCTTAGTCAAGGAGACAGGCAGGTGATCATTCTCTAAAAGTATGGTTTTCGAACTAAGAGATAACTAAAACGCAGAAATTCGTCAAAATCTAGAGTTTGAATTTTTTTATCGATTTCTGTACTTTCTCTATACTACGTATGCGAGAAAATAAAAAGGAAAAGTAAGGCCTTAATTAGCACAAAATTAACAGCAAATGAGTTTAAAACAATATTATTTGTTAATTCTACTTTTAGACACAGCGCTTGTGGCAATGCTAAAGAGTGACTTCCCGATTTGTTTACATTTTCCGCGTAATGGAAATGTTTCGTTTCTTGTCTAGCAATCAACCGAGTACCTAGTAATACAACACTGTATTGTTTGTTAAATAGTAGCTGGACGTTCAGTGATATCAGATGAAGAAAAACTGCGATGAAAAGCCGAGAGAAAATGTGCCAATTTGAAAAAAAAAATCTAAAAAGGTTACAATTTCCAGTGGGATTACTTTCGCCACGACCACCATTAAATCACAAAATAAGTCAGAGTTTTAACAAAGTTAGTATGATTATTAATGATCTAAGTGCAGTACATTCGCATGGCCAATTGTATGTAGCGTTGTCCAGAGTGAAATCTAGATCTAGAATTAGAAGCTAGGCTAAAGTAGGCTGTATTAAAAATATTCTTTTTAAAGGGGTTCTTAGTAAAAATTAAGCAATATGAAATATCATATTAACAAGTATCTTTTAACGGTTAAAAATAATTTAATTTTTGCGCATTTTTTATATTATATTTTAATTCTTCACGGATGCTGATAAAGTTAAAATTATGATGAAATCTCTTCTGAACAATAACTGATTCTAAAATATTTCTTTTTTTATTTTAAATTGAATTTTTTGTTCGTGACATTTTAAAACAGTTTGTATCAATTTTCTTGTGTTGTCTGGAGGGGGCGAGGGATTAATACCTCAGGAAACCCACTAAACTGCGGACATGCATGGCCCCAGGACAAAGAGTAGAGAAAATAGGTGAGTGAAAGGTAGGCGAGCAAACTAGGGATCTTCGGCGAGGGCTGAAGATCCCTAGATACAAATGTAAATATTTCTATTGAAATATAGGAAATTTCATTTCGTTTTATTTTCGGGTGACTCGGCTGATTCGTTAGTTTATATTATATTTGACAGGATTATATAAACTAATTTCTTAGTTTACAAAATATTTCATATAAAATTATTTCCTAGTTTTATACTGCTTTTATGTTTTATAATAACATCTTTACATTGTTTTTTTATTTTTAAATAATTATACTTATTAATGTCTACCCAGTTACAACCTAATTTCAATAATTAGCCTTTTAAAAAGTTATATTTTATACAGTGCATATGAGAGATACACTTTTAATGTTGGTATGGAGAGCAAGTTCGCTGCATGCTTAACATGTACTTTAAATTTTCAAATATTTATCGCACAAATATTTAACATTGAATTTCTTAAATTTCTATTAAGAAAAAAGATACCAATTTTTCCTTTGATTTTAATATTTCTTTTCTAAATTGTTTTTTATTCATTTTCTCATTTGAAAATTCGATGTATTTTTCCACGGAACGTATCGATAAATGCAAAAATTTCGCTTCCTTTAAGAATTTTAAATTCATCGAACTAGCAATAAGTGCTGAAATCGCCCGTTCCACTTTTCTTAAAAGAACTTTTCTTTCGCTTTATATTGGAAGGCCTGCAACTTCTTCTTCAAATAATTCTAAAGAAAAATCGTTAATCGAAATTCTTAAAACATCGTCTGCCATGAAATAAATGATTTCGGGCGTTTCACGCGACTTAAATTTAAATTTCACTTATGAAGCCTGGTTGAGGAAATACATAGCAGAAACTACCTTTTACACTTTAAAAAAATTCAATCATTTTTGGAAGAAATTTAGAGAGCAGTGCATGAAATATATAAAAAAAATGTATTTTAAATCCAGCAAACTTTTTTTTTTAATTTAGTTGTACGGTCCACAATTTTTATTCTTCTATATATGTAAAACCTTATTATTATTAATAATAATAATGGATTCCATACATATTTAATGCGGTACGCGCCAAATATTCCATGGATTTTAATTTTTGAACTCATTATTAATCTTGCAGAGTAACTATGGAATAATAGAGCAACATGCATTTTTTTCTCTATTATTTAGCTGCAGGATCCATAACTTTTGTTCTCCTAAATATGTAAA
>JAPMOR010014908.1:0-52884 GCA_026543865.1 Argiope aurantia | reverse complement strand
GGGGGGGGAGGATAACATGTGACAAAACCAGTTGGGAAGTTACATAATTTCTAAGACAAGAACTTCAAACTTTCTGAAAACTTCGAGTGAAAAACCTGTAATTAAATTTACAATTTTGCTATTTAGCAAATGTATTCATAATTCAAGAATCTATGCGGATCTTTAGCGTGATTTATATGAATGGATACTCGTAATTACTTACTATCGATCCCCTTTTTTCTAATATATTATTAATATATTAGAAAAAAGGGGATCACGTTTTATTAAATTTCGAATAAGTTTAAATAAAGAATTTGTACGATTCTGGAAACATTAAGCAATGCATTTCTATTAAATATTTAAAAAAGAAAAATGAAATCTGATGCAAAGTGATGGATGAATTAACTGCGGTGAAAAAACCTACAAGGGGAAATAATATCGTAAAAGGCAAAGTTTATGCAGAAAACGAGTAAGGGTTTTCTAGGTATTTCATTGTTTGTTTTATAATCCAGTATCAGCCACTTTGTGAACAAACAAGTGGTTTTATGTTTTGTTATTTGAGAATCATAACTTGCTTGTTTCAACAATTTTATTTTTGGATTTAGAACTTTTTTTATTTGTGACCTTTTGTTCGCGATGTGTAAGTGTGTCATTGTTTGAAAACAACGCTAAAAATTTTCCCTGTTTGTGTTTGACTGTTACAAAAGACGATGTTGAAAATGTGAAGCAACTGAAATGCTTAACTAAAGTTGTTTATTATTTACTTTACAAGCTTTAATTCAATTGTTTGTTTCATGTTTGTAAAGAAGAAATTTTGTAATAGACCCTTACAAAATTTTCTTGTTTTGTAAAGATTTCTGAGTTTTTTATTTGTTTGTTTGTTTTGTTTTTTTATCTTTACGAAATAACATTTCATGATTCCTTTAGTTCTGAAATTCTGTTCACAGAAATCGGCCAATGACATGACGGCAATACGATATTTTAATATTTTCAACACTTAATAATTAACACTTAAATCATTGAGATTTTATTTAATCCTTATTTAATTCAAAAAACAACCTTTGATATTGAATATGTGAAAATTGATTACAGAAAAATTGATTAATTGATCGTTAATTTTGAAATAGGTGAGAAAGCAAAAAATATAATTATATAAAAGTTAAAAAGAAAAAAAACGGAATTTTTAATCGCGCTTTTCTTAATGCACTAAAATGTAGAAAATAATTTTTTATAAGAAATCTGAAAATTAAAAACAAATTATAGAAGTATGAGAAACTCTAATGATACGATAAGGAAATTAAGCCAAAATAAAAATCTAAAGGAAGAACATTCTTAAGCATTCATTAAAAATAACATTAATTCCACTTTTACAATTTAGTTTTGACCACATGATTTTTAATTTAAAAGAAATTCTTTTCTTCTTAAAACATTTTTTTTAAGCATTTCAACTTAAGAATTATTTTTTTGTCGATTATATGATTCAATATTTCCATTATTTCGGTTAAGTAAGCGTTTCTTGGCTACGAAAGATGGAAAAGTTCGAACACATAGCAATTAATGGTGACAGGCAGATACGGGGCTTATTTTTGTTTTTAAAAAAATCTCAGCTAGCCACATAAGATCAATTCAGTATGCCAAATTTAACTGTGAAATATATCAAGTCTAGAATTTTCGCTATATCATGTATTTCATTTTTTTTAAAAAAATTACATTTACATTACCATGGTTACCAGATTTACATTACCATGTCATTTAGAAATATGTTCTCCAAACAGTTATTTCAAATGCATGATATACAAACCATTTTTTTCCGTTATATTTGTTAACTACGCTAAACACTACTCCATTCGTCAAACAAGTTGTCATTATTCTATTTAAAAATATCTCCAGTCAAATGGCACAAAATAGCTACGTCTACTCTGTGGAATTAATAATGTAACTCCCTTATATGTGCCTGTGTGTCATTGTCGAATATTTGAAATCCTATTTATTTATCCTAAGATGTATATTTTAAATGGAAGTTAAAATGAAGATGAATTAATTAAAATAACTCGAACAGCAGAATAACGAATAACATACTGCATTTTCATTAAATGTGGAGGTAAAGCATCTCATAGTGTAGTAGAAAAATAAAAACTATAAATTTATAAATTTAAGAAATTGACCAGCTGATAGATTTGGTCCCAAAATCCATGCAGATATACAATTTTGGAGTACAAATATATTAAAAATTACATTCAACTAGTTCGTTTCTATTTTTTCTTGAGTACGCACATGGTGACAAATAGATATACAATTCCAAAAATTTTAATTTTTTTGGCCATTTAGAAATTAAAAACATTGATATTAAGCAAAAGCTTGAAATAGAATTTACAGCAGATAACAGTATTTTTCTTTACATATATATTCTAAATATATAAAAAAAAAAAGTTTTTAAAAAAAATTAAGTGCAAAACATAGAAACATAATTATGTTTTTAACTTGATTCATGTATTTGTATTGTTGTTTTTTAAAAAACATTTTATTCTTAATTGCCTAGGAACGAATAATGCACACACACAAAAAAATTAATTTGATATTGGGTCAATGTCAGTGAATGTAAATGCAATAACTGAAACAATGATAAGCATTTTTTTAATTTATTGAAATCAGAGAAAATTGTAGAGACATAAAATTGGTATTCCTGAAAAAGTTACTTTACAAATTTTAAAAGGGTTTGACCTCCTTTTAATGAAATAATAAGCATCTAAGATATTGAGAAAAACGTTAATATCTATATTTATTTTTTTAACTAAGACTTGATATAAAATTTTGAAAACCATCTTTAAGCATACATCTACAATAATCCATAAAGTAACCATATGTAAATTTTGGTTACTCTCTGTCTAACATCTACTTTGTAGAATATTTTGAACAATGTTTTGCAATAAGCATATTACATTGTGCAATTTATTGATAATATTCAACTTATAAACATTATCATATTCAAAAATGACAATAATTTATATACCTTATTATTTTGCTACCTCTTCTACCAATTAATTTTCTTATTTACTGCGCATCGAACCGGAAATTTTAAACTATCGATTTGACATTTTAAATGGCCAAATATTGAAAATTTATTCCATACGAATTAAAAAATGAATTGCAATTGGAATAGAGATGCTATTTTTATTCTTATATCATTCAATGAAAATAGTTTTAATTAACCAATGTCTATGAAACTTCTACTATCTGGATCTGAATGAATGAACTATAGGAATGCTGGACTTCCATAAACTAATTTGAAAAATCAAAATTTTGCAGACAAATAATAAATTCATCATAAAATATTTCTTTCTTTTTAGTATAGTGTACAAGAATCATTCTTCATTTTTTAATAATTTTAATTTTAAAGAATTTTTTCCTTTTTCAGGTTGCAAACGATTATTTAAAAAAAAGTGTAAATGAATTCTTATAAAACTGAAGATTTATTAAGTATTATTGTTTTCGCAATTTTTATTAAACAATCCAAAAACTGAAAAAAAATGATTCGAATGTTTTTCAAAATTAAAAAAAATGTCATTTTTATAAGTTATTTCACTTTTTACATTCATCCGGACATCTTTTTGATGATCTAAGTGAATTTAATTTTAAACTGTGAATAAGTTTTTGTTGTTATTTAAAATAAGGTGCTTTATGATAAAAATAAACACTCTGTTCTGATTTTTATACTAACTTTAATAGTCACGGAATTTCATAAATAAAATCTGTGAAGACACGTTTACGAAGTTCACAGAAAACGCATTTATATATATAAATATAAATGTTGTAACTATATAAAGATATTGAACTTTAAAACTTTAATATGATAGAAGGTTTTGTCAGATTTTAACAAACTTAGTTTCGAATGAATTCGTTAAATCTTTATCAAGACTCAAGTGAAATTAACAATCGAACAAAATCACGAGGTAGCCTTTCTAAATCTTCCTATTTCATGAATTTTTACATGCAAATTTTACTCAGCCGTAGATTATGTAGATAAATTACTTTTGCTTTGTTTATCTTATCGGAAATATAAAGACTAATGATTTAGAGGTTCACCAGATACAGCTATAATGCTATCGACTCAGTTGAAGTCACAATCATATAACAGTAATAATTGCCCTGGCCAGTGACATTACTGTCCTACTATAAGTTCGATGGATTTCAAAATTAAATATGTATATCAAATGAACATGTTTTGGTTTCTCTTCACGATTCCTGATCGTAATTGAACGATTATATTGATGCCATTTATATCAACTATTAACCGAAGCAGATTTTCTACCTATGTTGTTGCCTAAGTTGCAAATTGATCAATTAAAAACAATTTATTTTCTAGTTGTGAAATAATTAAGAAAAATACAAATTTTATGAATTATAAAATATTAATAATTATATAATATTGTCGATAATAATTTATCTGCTTCATTATATTCTTTTAATTACAATATTATTCATAAACACCAAGAATTTATTAATTGAATTCAAAAATAAGTGTAGTGTATACGTGAGTTATAATAAATTAACAAAAACATGCACATTTTTACAAAATTAATAAAATAAAAATAAAAATCCAAAAATAAATTATTATCGTGCTGATTAAATTAAAAATATGATGAAGTATATAACCAATTTGCACAATTTATAAAAAAAAAAATTCCCATAATGTATACTGCCTGAAGTTGCAACATGCCTAGTTCCACCCTTAGCTATTAATCAGCTGACTGAAATTGTTAGATTAAAAAAAATAACTGGAAAAAATTAAAATCGGATCAAATAAAAACTCTCTTACTGTTTGCCTCAGATTTTCAGCAGGAAGAGAAAAAAAAATTGATTACTCGTAGAAGCCCCAAGAATTGTTAAATTATTTTGAGTTTGAATGATTAATCATTCATAATGTAAATTTTATATCATAACAAATAATTTAATTCGCCTTCGTGTTAATTTCAATTGAAAATGAACGAAACCAATAAAATTTTCCAAAATATTCTTTTTAATTTCTCTCACTCTGCTTTTCTTCTTTTTTTTTTCTTCTTTTTTGAGGTATATAATTTTTTAATTCCCATCTTCCTTTCAAAATCTGCGAACTTCTCGTGTTCATCTCTTTTTATTGCGAAGAGAAAAAAATAATATCTCAAATTTCCAACAAAAAGCTTTAAGTATTCATTTATTTCATTCCTCCCCCCCCCCACACACACAGACTTTTTTTTTTAAGACTTCCGTTTTCTTTACACAAAAAAGTTTTTAAATGAATAAAAAGCGTAAATGTACAGAAAAAATTCTGGAAATAAGAATCAGTTAATATTGAGCGTCATCGATAGATGTCGCTACAAGTGTGAGAAGCGCCTATCACGTGATCTTAAATATCGACCAATGAACAGGGCGACGTGCATGAATATCTGTCTATCCATTGCTTGTTTTTTCAAGTGATCGTTACCATCATTTCATACAAAATAAAGGCAAGGAATTTCCGTTCATTATCATATGCTCGATTGTGGATTATGCATTTGAGTAGTGAGTGTGAATTTCTTCAGCGGATACTGTGAACGCGAGTGCTCCTTGTGTATATAGTAAACATAAAAAGCTTTCCTGCTGTTTGGCTTTAGGCCAAGCTTACAAGGGCTACTTGCGCTTCGGGTGTTGTTTGGCCTTGTATATTCCATTCTCTTACACAAGTGGACACAATTACGTGCAAGTAAGTTGATATTAATTTTTTTTTTGTAATCTACGGTGGCAGCTGAATCACATGCCTATATTTTCATTATGTTTACAAAATCGCGATCTGCACTTGCGGTTTCGGAACAGATACCACGTTTTGTTGTCAGTTATTCGTAAGGTAATAATCATTCACTTACTCGTTTAAAATTACTGTCATATGTTTTTCTTCGGGATTTTATTTTATTGTTTACTTACATTTAAAATGCTGTAATTTAATCAAAAGTAGCGCAATTTTTAAAAATTTATAAGGAATAAGAAATACGGGATGCACAAAAGTTTTTTGGGCTTATTTACATTTTGACCAAGCAGTTTATTTTTCATTTTATTATTTTAGCAAGTGAGTAAAATATTAGTGCATAAAAGAAAGTTTGTAGAATCTAAATATCTGCATCCATTTCCCGAAATCATTGCTGCAACATAATAAATTATATATAAATTTTAGAACTTAGTTAAAAAATTAAACACTTTTAAATTCTGATTCAATAATAACTCATAATAATTTTTTCAAACCGCCAATAAAATAGAAATCGCAAATATATATCTAATTTTTTCATTGACAAATTCCTTTTATTTCTAAATTTAAAAAGCTATAGTTATCCATGCAGCATTAAGAGTTTGTGCTATAAATTGTGGTGTTACAAGATTGATACTACACTATTTGCAAAAATTTTTAAATAATTTTATTAAAAAGTTAATGCATGTTTTGAGTTTAATGAAATTATTTTTGGTAGGGAAAAATTAATTTAATTATTAAAAGTATTTTGATGTACACTTGGTTTGTATTTTTGGAAGGCATATATTTTTTTTGAAGCACTCATTTTGGAATCTACTGGAATTATAATTTAATAATAAAGAATTTTTTTATGCATGCTTAGATTTTTATTGTTAATTTAAAAATAAATTTATTCAACATGCATTTAAACCTATGGAATGAATGCTTGAAATAAAATTAGAGATTTTACTTTTAGTCATTGTTTGTAATGGGAATGCTTATGTTACATGATGAATGTTGAATTTCTTTGCTAGGTAACATTTTTGTTGCATGGAAAATTTATTTATTTTTTGAAATTTTTAATATTAAATAATTGCTAATGTAAAGGTTTATGTTAATTTATTAGAATGGTGTCTTTGTGACACTAATTTTCTAAAAATGCCTCCTAAAAGAAAATAACCTTGATATATTCCTTCAAATGAAGTGAGGTTTTATTATTTTTTATGCCTTTTTCTCTCGGTACAAGTTTATCCTCTTGTTCACATTTGCTTCTTTCATTTTCAAATATTTGAGTTCATCGATCAGTTTTGAAAACTTTATCTTGCACTTGTGAAATGAACAAGTTTTATCTTTTTTTTTTTCATTCCTGTTGCAACATCTCATACTCATTTTAGAAATGTTATCAGAGTCAGAGAAATCAATAAGTAGAAAATAAATCTTTAATCCTAAAATTGTATAAAATAGATAAATTATTATCATGAATATTTGCATACTGATATTTTCAGTGGCTTTGTTTTTCTTCTTGGTGTCATTTCTGAAATATAATCAATTTCTCTGTTTTATTTAGTTAATGAATTTTTATTGCAGAGATATTAATATATCCAAAATGTTAATATATTTAATTTGTTTGATATATTTTATTTTTTAAAAATCAGTGGATCACTTTTATTGAAATTGGGAAAAAGTATCCTATTATAATTTAATAAATAGCATTAAATAATGAAATTTTATTAAAAAGATATTGGATGTTTAAAGATATTTGTTTAATTTTTGCATATAGTGTTCATAAGTGGATCGCAGAAAGCTTTAACATTCTTTTAAACCTATGAGACTTAGACAGAATTTCTTGCAATTTCTAAGAATATTTTATGAATTGAATTATTTGTTATGTGTTAGGAAAACTCTTTCTGTTAGGAAGATTTTTTCTTCTGCCAAATAACTAGACATTTATTTGACATTTACTATAGGCCTTGTACACATTTGGATCATCTACAAAATAGTCACTGAAAAAATTTATTGTTTAATGGAGCCCTTTCAATCCCTTTCCTATAATTATATTAGAATAATTCACTTATTCCTTTTAATGCTATTGGGGAACCTTGAACATCTAGACTTTTAGCCTTGATATGCAATTTTTTTATTTTAATTTTATTGACTTTAGATTTAAAGAACATAATTGGACTAAAACAGTAGTATAGTCGGGTGATCATATTGACAAGTTTGATTTTTTTTTTCCATCTTTCTAATGTACATTTGTAAAATGTTTCTTGTTAATTGGTTATACAAATTAATTATTTTGCATCAACACTCTACATTACCATTACAGATATATTGTATTTCATTTATTATTCATGAAGCAATTCATATTAAATGTACTTTTATGTACCATTTTTAACTCTATGTTTCTGATCAATTAATGTTATTTCCCCTTTCTGTGTATGTTTTTTTTTTTTTTTTTTTTTTTTAGCATTTATGAGTTGAATGAAAGGATTGAATATATAAAGGATGTAAAATTCATTACATTGATAAATCTTTTTTAAAAATATTTAATAAAATTGATTCTATTAAAAATTGTACACAAAAAAAATTGTAAAATAATGGTTGAGCTTATAATTTCTTTTACATAACATATTCATAGTTTATATTTTTTAACTATGAAAGTATTTTGTTTTAAATAGTAATAAATATGTTCTTTATCTAAGCCTTTTTTAGGCAATATTCAAGTATTATAAGCCTTGTATGAAATTATATACTATATACCCATTTATTAAATAACTGTCCAGGTATTCTATCCTCTAAATGCTCTTTTTATTTTACGGCACTCTAGCTTCACTTTATTCCTCATGCAGATTGGGCAGATAATAGACACTCTTTTTCCTTGATTTTCAACAATGGGTGAAAACTCAGTGATTAAATATTTGATAAAAAGATCAAATAGTTTGATTCTCATTGCAGGAATGGAAATACATGTTAAAAAGTATGTAAAAAATATTTTTAAAAATTGCAAAATTTATGAAAAAATTACATGATTGTTTAATTGAAATCATTAAAAAATAATTGCAAACCAATGTAAAATTTTTTGTCATAATATTATCAGGAATAATTGCAGAAAAAGATATATTTAATTTTTAAGCATTAAAATTTCAAAAAAAAAAAAAGTTGCTCATTATTCTGCCCCCCCCCCCCCTTTTTTTTTATTGGCACAGTTTAGCCATGGTTGGCTCTTCCACCATTAAAACTCGCATCCCCCCTATACATTTTCTGTTATATTAGGAACTAAAGGGCACCTGATTTTTTTTTTCTACACTTATTTTTTGATAAATGGAATTTACTAATCACTTAATAGCAATTGTGGTTTACAGAAAATTGATTCAAATTAGAGATCAAGTTTGCATTTATTTGACAAACATTTTAGAGTTCTTTTTGTTGAATTAAATTTGCACAATATATTTTGCTCATTTTTTTAAAACTATATTAATTATTCATGCATCAAAAAGCTATGTAAAGTAACTTTCACTTAATCTCGATATAATTAAGTTTGCAGTTTTCCTTAAAGTATTGTTAATAATAAAATGACGCGTGATTTATGAAAACGAAAGCAATTAGCATCTTGCATGATTATTTCCGCGTTCTTTTTAAACACCGGAAAATTCACTGCTTGCGTAGAAACTATTCCTAGAAATAAATGCAGTGAAGAACGTAGAAAAGAAAAGCGAAAGCATTTAAGGAATACTGCAGCATCAATTTGTTTCTATTAAAATGTTTGTGGCGGAAAATGAAATTCAACTTCAGTAGTAATAAACAGGAATATAATTTTCCAAATAAATACGTAAAAGCTGTATTTGATTTTACATTTAAAAATATATAACATGAATTCATGTTTTTATCATTTTGGAATACAAATATTTTCGTATATTCTGGAAAATTCTGTTTTATGTTTCATTGCATTTGCTACAGAAATATCTGTTTTCGTAAATATATATATATACACACAAATAAAATAAATCGGAAAAATTCTTTCTATCGTCAAATGACAAATTCTTAGAATTGTCGGTTCGTTTCGCAATGTTATTAGCGATTGTATGAAACATTCGTTTTTGTTTACTTGGACCACTAAAATGTATTTAACGAGGAAAGATTATACTTTATATCACATTCGAGTAAATATGGTTTCTTCAATCCTATTATTTTCGTTGAGGGAAGACATAAAAACAGGCTTTTTGAAATCGTAAACAGATTTAAAATGAATAAATATATTGGCCCGCTATTATTTAATAGAAGGGTTATTCGCTTTTTTATTAAAATTATTTCCCACCTCTCCTAAAGCATGAATGTTTATAGCTGCGCTTATTATGTATAAATTGCATAATACGAGCGAGATTTTTTTTTTTTAATGTTTTGAAAACTTAGAAAGCTTTTTACAGGGTTCCAACAGAACAAATCATCGAATATAGGCTACCAAATTTGGCATCTAAATACGTCTTGAGTAATAGGTGTTTATTAAAAAAGTGATTCGAGATTAAAATTAGATTGTTGAAAAATTAATTGATGTTTTTACGTTTTTAGTCATTATTGTGTATTTAGTCATTATTTTGTTAATTTTATTACCCATGATGAGTCTTTCTTTTCTTCCTAAAAAACAAACAGATTCTTATTTTAATTGACTTTATGCATAGTTTAAATTATCTATTTTATCTTCAGCATTCTGAAGAGGCATCAGTAACTAACTTGTTTTCTCGGGAAGTGTGATACAAGAAATTTAGTAGCACTTGTATAATCTGATTCATGAATGTGTACAATTCCAATTATCCACTAAACTTTGAGGGGGCGGAGGAGGGAAAAATCCTTGAATGAAATCTTTTAAAATAGAGACTGTGAAACTACGGAATTTGATTCGTATATTCAAGCCATTGATATGATAACATGATATGCCAATATCGTTCGTTTCAGAAACACGAGGCTGTCACTTTTAGATTATTTTACCCTGCAGAAGGATGATTCATAGTGAGTGAGATCAGTGCATTTCAAGATTTGTTTGTTAAGCCTAATCATTGTGAAATTAGATAAGATTTTTTTTTCAGTGAACATTTCTCTCTTGATGAAATGAATTATTTTATTTTAATTCGAAACTTGTGTATTGTTCAATTTTGCGGTTATCCGCAGTTGATGCACCATCTAATTCCACTGACAACAGAGATTTATTCTATTGCTAAATAAAATGCAAGCATCTCATGCTTCATCTTTTTACTGACCTCTATTTTGATAAAATCGATGCCGCTTGGCTCATGCACAAAAGCCTAGAAGATTTCCGTACCTGAGAATAGACAGTATAGTCAAGTTTCATAACGGATGATTCGCATAATGGACGAAACAAAAATGCAAAAATTGTGACACGCTTAGCGAGCGATGTTTCGTAGTACGAGTGGCGAGGATACATCTGTTGAAACTTTTATTTACACCCCTCGAGGTTCAAGGTTTTCCGCCCGAGGGCGCTGTGTCTCCCTTTGGGTTTTGTTTGTCTCGGTGAGTTTTCTGTACGTTGTAGAATCGAGATGCATTGCTTTGTCTTTGTGCGCTTTGCTGTATAAATGCTGTGTGTTCCTGTTTCCTGCTGTATGCGAATAAATGTGTAAAATCCACTAGTTGCATCCAGTTTCTTTCTGACAGGTAAGAGCTTTTCGAATCATTCCATTGGCTATTGAATTGAAGTCTAATCAACATCGTCACGTTATATGCTGGCTTGGCTTATATCAATCTATATTGAACGCTTGCTTCAAAAGATCCTTTATACCCACACGGAAGAAGTTTCAGCTGGATAGCGCTGTAGAACGTGACTTTGAGGAGTTTGAACAAGTGCCTGTCCAGCTTACATCGACGAGATTTTCTATCTGGCCAAAGATTATGGAGTTAGAGATAGATAGCAACGACATAATTGAGCTGATAGAAGAACATAATCAGAACTAGATTATGGAGCTGTATTCTGTGTCACAGTAAAAATTTGATCAATAGTGGAAGAAATGATAGATGCAGCAGAGCAACAACCCTAAAAAGGAGATACTGAAAGCATTGGAAATTATTGCCTTCTATATTGATAAATGTTACCCTGAAAAGGCAGTAGTTATGCGCGTTGCAAATTCATTTAACGATAATGCTATGTCTCATTTTCATCAAAATTGAAAGCGAAGACAATAACAAATGTAGTTAGACACAATTTTCTTGTAAAAAAAGCATGTATTATAAATAATAATTTACATTACTATAAATTTGAGTATACGGAATGGAACACATGTGCGATTTTACATGGAATCCTATGAAAAAGAAATGTTAGCGAGTATTTGGCATTACGAGCAAGATACGGTAACGAATTATGGTCGTTAAGCGAGGCTCCACTGTAGTCTTAATTGTAGATATTATTTTTGTAGTCCTTGAATTAATGCTTTATGACAAAATTTCGTTTTTCTAAGAAATAACTTCAGATCGAGCCTGAATCTAATTAATATGAATAATTGAAGTGCCTACTATATATTATTTAGTGCAACAAGATTCTTTTAAAAATGAAAATTATTTTTAGAATCTTTCTCACTTTCCATTTATGTTATAGAGTGCAACATAAAATGCACTAAGATATTTTACTGTTTATAGACTAAACAAAACCGCATCTTTTGTATTCAATGAAATCGATTAGGTCCGTAACGTAAAGCATTGTATTTGCAGAACAGTTTCTCCAAATGCAAACGCTGAAGTTGCGGACAGACGACCAAAATTGTTACCTCTCGTGTTTTGTAACTATTTGTAGTCCATTGGGCCCCACCTTTAGAATTTTATTTCCCGTGTTGAATCAAACATAGGTGCACATTAAGATGTCTAGACGCTGTCAAATGAATATCGAAAACTTGGAAGGTTATAATTCTGCATCTGGATTTTTCGGACCGTTACTCTTGGAAAATTTATGCTTTGAAATGTGTCCTAGATTCAAACTCCGAGGATGATTTATTCCGGATTTTTCGTTGTTTGCATTGCAAATGCTTATTCTGTGAGTTTTATTCTATCCAGCTGTTTTTCTTTCTGAGATATATTGTTGAAGAAAGATGGTGCATCCAGAGTAAGTTGTCAATTTTAAAGGGACATTAAAATGCCATTGTTTGTTTTATAAATATTTGATTTATCTCTACCAATAATAATAAGATGAATGTGTGTGTTTGTGTTGATGTTCTACCGGTCAGAACATTTGGCCTACAACTGCCAAATTTGGCACATTTTTATCTTGGGGGGTGAGAATGTGCATCTTTAAACTTTTTTTTTCCCTCGAAATTCTAATTAGAAATAAAGCACATTTGCGCATTTTTACAAAAATCTTATGGCGCAAAAATGAACTTTATACCGTTTCAAAATTTTTAATGCTATCAGTTTATTAATCGTACAAATATTTTCTGAATTTTGGAAAATTTTAAAAATATTTGTCTTGATTTTCAATAGTTTATTATTACATTATTGCTCTGATTTTAAAACAGCTTCCATTGTTTCTTAAATGAAAGTCTTGTGATTTTCTTCCAGTGTGGAAAGCTGTAAAAGAAGGATTCTGTTTAATATGCGTGTAATTTACTAGATGAATTTTTTTTAAAAAGTGGAAGTTCGGTATCACGAAATTTAAAATGTACACAAACACGCTTTTACGTTACTTGCAGCATTTTGATATTATGGACCTGGTCTCCATTAGAAAAGTTCATGTACAATAAACCAATTAAAACAAGAATAAGGTAGATAGTTCAAATAACACAGTTTTCATGTCTAGCGATTTGACGGAATTTCGGGCATGAAGTTATATCTAAAAGATTTAACTGAAATTAAATACAACCACTATCTCCGACAAATCAGTTGGTCCCCAAGGGCGACTAATATTTATATAGTTTATTTCGCAATCAAAGATTAGGTGAAGAATTATTATGATATATGAATTAAAACATAGAATAAAATTTAACCTCCCGGTGGTCTGGTGGTAAGGTTTTGGCTTCGGAATCGGAGAGTTTCAGATTTGAGCCCCGATTCCACCAAAGAACCGTCGCGTAAGTGGGTCTGGTGCACGTTAAATCCGTTCGGGCCAAACGTCCTCTCGCTGGTATAATATAGAATTTTGGAGACGGGAGATTGCCAGCTCAGGTGTCGTCTTCGTCATATGACCTTGGTTAAAAATGTCTTCGAGGTCAAAAATAGCCCTAGTGTTGTTTTAAAACGGGACTTTAATATAATTAAACTAATTAACGGCTCCAACGATGCCAAAAGTGAAGCAAAGGGATTGAAGGGAGTAGTGGTAGAAAAAAGCAAGTAGAAATTACTTTTCTTTCTAAATTGAGCTTTTTTTATGCTGTTTCATTAAATTTATTTACGGATCTATCATTTTGGAAATCCTTTTTCATTATTACTGCATATTATTGAAACAACCATCTGCAGCGTACCTCCTGCCGATCAGGTCAACAGGAAGAACGCATCTTACGATGTCGAAATAGAGATGCACTCTTTGCTTGCCAACAATGGAGGGGAGGGGGTGAACTTTATTTCATATTCATGAAAACAGTTCTCATATATGAAGACCTCCAGGCCGGGAACCTCTTATTTATTACATTGTCATAAGTTCTCCACTGTCGGAAAGCAAAAGAAATCCCCTCCTTCATTCTTACAGCAGCAGCAGCAGCTTACCCTCATCCATCAGGCAGGTCGGAAACCACTCAACTCCCCCGTCGATCGTTTGCAATGGCGGGTCAAATACATTTCATTCCTTTCTTCAACTTTCACCTCTTTCAAGACCAAACGATACGGACCTTGGGATCAACTCTGTCATTGGTTACCTGAGAAAAAGAATTGGATCGAGACCACACACTTGTTCAGTATCAGTTACAGTTTTGTTTTGCTGGAACAATGATATCTCAAAAAAAGAAAGAAAGAAAGAAATTTAATATAATGATATCGTAGTGAATGAAAAATGTCGTTTAGTTTGTAGTTGTTAGTGTATACAATAGTATCAGTTTGTTCTCATTGTATATTCGTTTGTTAGTTTTTTACAATGGCTTTTTAATTTAAAGGTAATGAGCTTAATTCAGTTGCATATCGTTATTCCTTATTAGTATCGAGTTAGAAATTTTTGAATATATACTTCTCATTAACAAGTTTTATGTATTCGTATCTTCTTTCTGTCCATTAACTTAGTTTAAATAAAAGAACTTGCGGAAGTGGTCTTTCCAAAATTGTGTCGCATACTCTTGATTCAAGATATTATTCCCTTTTCCTCACATAAAGTTATGGACCTTTGTACAGCTTGACCTTGCATGGCATTAGCGAATAATAGTTACGAAATATTAACCTTTGGATCGAATTTAACACTTTTACTGCATCTATCGTGTCATCATCTTTGACGGTTTTTTTCTTTTCTTTTCTTTTTTTTATCCGAAAATCGAAATGGTGTTTTAGATGCGGTTTTTCTCAGCCGATTGAAACCAAAATTTGACTTGTAGTTACAAAATTACAGTAATTGCAGTTACAAAATCACGTATCAAATGTCACATGTATTTAAGTAATTACATTTTTGAATTATTGCGTTTACATTCTTATAATGTATAGACCGATAGCAAGTAAATTCATTGACGGATGTTAAATCTGTATGCCAAATTTTATCCAAGTAGCTCTCTTCATTTTCTAGTTGCAGTATTAATTTATATTCAGACAGCCGAGCTGGCTGACTTTCTTTTAATGGATTTAGCTCGAAATTTAATAGAGATCTATAAATTTGTTTTAAAAAAAATTGATCATATACTAAATTTCAGTCATCTAGCTCAAAGTGTGTTTGAATTATCTTTGTGACTGGCAAACAAACTTAAATTGTGCCAAAAATGTAGTTTCGAACTCGAAAAGGCTCAAATTATCAAATATGTAATTGAATAGTGATCAAAATCTTTAGGTCGATTTTTTCGACGATTGCAATACTTTCTGTATATATTTTGTATATTAGAAAACAATGAGAACATTCAGTTTGATGATGAATTATTAAATGTGTAAATGTATGCTCTGCTTCTGTTTACCAAATGGTTTTCCAAGTCTTCAGTCTGCAGTTTAGCCTTTCCGCCATTATTCTATTTGCTTCAGGAACATACATGCAAGTGATTTGTAAGTCAAATCAGGAAATTTTAAAAGAATGGATATTCTAGTCAGTATTTTTTACATACGACAACAGAAAAATCTACAAATAATTCATACCTCATAAATTGTAACAATTGGGTTTTCTCGTGCTGCAAAATAGTCTTGAGTTTTTTTGGAATAATATGTATACAAAATATTGCTCAGTTTGTCTTTGCAAATGCGGTACGTGCGATTTTAATGTTTATATTACCATTTGCAATAAAAATTTTAGTTTCCATTGTCCATTTTATCAAAAAGTAGAGATAATTTAATCGTCACATTACATGTCTTTCCTTTTTGCTGATTATTAGTTTTCAATAACCATAGAAGCTTTATTTTAATAGCAAACTGTTCAACAGCATTGTTACTATTTAAAATCAGTTTACTTGTATAAACTGTATAGTAATCACCTAAATTATTTTTTTAAACAACTGAAATTGTTTTTTCGAAAGCTTAAGGAGAATTTTTCCAAGGGGCATCTATTCAAATGATTTCCTTGTAAAGTTCTCAGTCTTTATCGTTATAAAATTACTATACCCCTTTAATACACTGCATTTAAAATTCTTCGAGGTAATTTAAAACAAGACATTCATTCCTGCTGCATTCGCACTAGGGAGACAAAAGTGGCCGTAATCCATTATTTGAATGTAGTGCAAGGACAGCTGTTGCCCATTACCCTTCAAAAAAGCGAAGACTTGCCCTTTTTTAATGTATCCGGTGACGAAAGAAAAAAGACAACTCGAATCGTAAGGTTGTCGGGGGGGGGGGGACTTGGGTTCCGTAACGTCGGCTCCGATCCATCGACTTCCAGCCTCCCCCATTGTTCTGAACAAATGAAGCGCGTAAAAAACAATGGGCCACCCCGTCCTTCGCCCTCCGAAACAAGTCGATTTACCTGACTTCCCTGTTTCATTGCTGCAGGTTGTGTCATTCACACTTGGGAGTCGCATTTCAAGAAGTTGGGTTCGTTATAATAGAACATTTATAGTGAACTTTTTTTTTTTCGCGATGTTAATCCATACTATGTGAATGTGTAAATCGTAACAATATGAGCAGGTCAGGCTCCAGAGATGAGGCGATTAGTGTGCCATTTATTTTCAGCTCTCCCCTCATTTTATCATATAGAGGCTTTAAAATTTAGAAAAGTATAAATTAAACTTAAAAATTTATATATTGCCTTTAAAGGCTTTTTTTTTTTTTTTCGTCATTCGTAATGTTGCTTTTTTGGGGGGAGGGGGACTGTTAAAAAAACTGCATAATATTAAATAGCTTTTATTTGAAATAAAAATCCATTTAAAGGAAAAATTTTGATATTTTAAACTTAATTTTATTCAAATGTATCCAATATTTCTATTAGGTGCTTGCATATATTTTAATCAGCGACATCTATTGGTAAACATGCGAATTATCTATATAAACGACAATGGTTTTTGGGTTTTAACAATTTACTATTACTTTATTGTTACTATTTTGAAAGTCTTCCATTTAGTATTATTGAGTTATTCAGTGTGTAAAGACCCGAATCACGGAGATCCGAATCCTTTTCGACGTACAAAGCTTTTTTTTTTTTTCCCTTCTTTTGTTGCCAAAGCCCATCAGACACTTTTAAAACTTATGGTGATGCTGCTCCATCATATCCCAATTGTCGGTTTCCGTTTCAACGATTTAAAGGGATGATTTTGATGTCAATGACAAAGAATTCGAAGACAATCAATTGCAATGCTAATTGGACGAAAATGGGAAAAGGTTGGTGCCAGTTGTTCTCAATAAATGTTTTTTTAATGAAAAAATGATCAAAATACATGCAAGCACCTAATAAATGCATCATAAGAATATTCTGGCGTGTTTATCGCAACGTAATTATGTTAATAGAGAGAAAGAGAGGTTTTAGCCTCCACAAATTTGCGTGATTATCTAATTTGTATTTTGTGTACTAGCTAATACCCGGCGTTGCTCGATTTTATAATACTTTCATGGTATTTTTGTACAAAATATTTTAATTCATAAATTCATGTTATTGTCTAAAACGTTTGTGTGTGTGTGTGTTTTAATTAGAATATCAATTGAACCAGACGATTTTTCAGTTATTTATTAAGTTTAAAAAAATAATGATAAAAAAATGAAATCAGGACCGCTGGAACGATAAAATTTTAAATTTAAAAATATTTCTTGTGAAATAATTTGCTACGAAGTTACAGTGGCAGAACTTCTGTTGATTTTGAATTTATTGAATATTTAATTTACATTCAATAAATTTGTGCCTTGGAAAGTTGTTTTTAATAAATGTCCAAATTTTGTTTGAATTTAATTCAATTGTTTAGGAGGAGATGCAAAACTTGTATGCGTATTTAATCACAGTGACTTGATTTCTATTAATCTGTGCAAAAGCAACAAATCCCCAATTTTTGCGAATGCAGTTGCTTGAATTCTTTTTTACCGTTGTTGTGTAGGAATGGCATTTCCTAATCTTTAATCAGCAAGTTAAGGATTGGTTACAAGCAACCACTTAGGTACATTTTTAGAGACATCTGTAAAATTAATCTTATGTGGTTTCTGCATTCATTTGTGTGGTTGGAGACATTCGAAATCTGAAATTGTCTTTGCGGTAAGGCTTGATTGGGCATTGTGGGTGGACCATCTTATAATAGGGCTGCTTCTTGAAAGAGGCCCTACCCATTGTACAAGGTTATTTGGACCACTATTCTGGTCGTGCCCTTTCTGCGGGCGGACCATGACTATGCTCCCTAATAATCCGCATGCCCCTCCTAAGTATCTTTAATGAGCTTCCTGCCCAAAATGGATTCGTCATATGAATTCTCTCTTGACTTCTTATTGAACTTTGTCCCATTCGTTGACTTCTGGAACACGTGTGAGTTCTTCGTCAGAAAAAGGAAGAAAAAAAAATGTCCTGGTTTCAGAAAGAAAAACTGAATTTCTTCTTTTAATCTTAACTACAAATTAGCCAATTAAAGTTAATTAGTCGAAATGCTCGGCTTAGAAAAGTACTACCTCATTAATGATTGCGCTTGCAAATTTATTTGGTCAGAAGATAGACATAATAAATGTTTTTATTAAATTTTGATTTTTTAAGTGACTGTGCAATTCAAATAGTCAAAATAGAGAAAAATGATCCTTAAAATTTTGAAGCTTCTAAATGCAATTAGCTTAATCAAAACATTTAAATCTGACTTTTATCTTTTTCAAGGAAATATGCTTATATTTTGGAGATAGTTTCATCTTGCAGAAGTTATAGAGAAGTGTAAAATATGTACAAAACTCTTACTCATTTAATGATTGAATGATTCAGATGATAAACTTTTCAGTTTTAAAACTAAACGTAACTTTTAATTTCGGTCTCTAATACATCAAATACTACGATTTATAGATTAGGTAAGATTTTTTATAAATGATTCATGGTTCCAATTATTAACCAGTGGGGTTGTTCTCCAAAACTTTCTATCAAACTCTGTAATAAACATATCATGTCTGAGAATGCCTTACATGGCATTTTCTTACAATAGTTGTAGAAATTACTATGCTATTTGTACTATATCTATCATGTCAGGCTTAGGGTGTTTTTTGGCGATTTATCCCTGGCTATACTATTTCGAATACTATTCGAAAATCGCATTTCTGCTTTGCCAGGATTGAAGCCAAAATGGAACACAAAGTTGCACCTTTAGTCACAAAATTCCATACCAAATTTGATATATTTAAGTCACTGCGTTTTTGAATTATTACGTTCACATGTTTTTGAAAGTACAGATCGGCAGACAGTAATTCGTAGTTCAATTTAGCTCAAAATTTGAAAGGTATCTAAAATATAGATGTTTAAACTGTGTACCGAATCTTCTATTAGCTCTCTTCGTTTTATAACTATCCTGTTGACTTACATTCGAGCTGCCGGACAAACATACTTCCCCTGATCGGATTTTACACTAAATTTGATAGAAATCTGCAAATTTAGTGTAAAGACCGAATACCGAATTTCATTTGTCTAGCTCAAAGTATTTTTGTCACATTTCAGACGCTCATTTTCCAAAAATGTATATTTTGAACTAAAACGCGAAGATTCGTCAAAATCCCGACTTCGAATTTTTTGACGATGACTGTACTTTCTCTATGCTACATATGCGAGGAAGTCAAAACCTGCAAGAGTAAGCTATCAGGTATTCATTTGTATTTTTTGTGCAGTTTGCATCGGTTAATGTATTACTTTACATTCTGATTGAGTGGGGGGGGGGGGGGGGATAGCAGTCATTTTCCGCATTTAGCGGTGGATTCTTGATAATCATAGTCATAACAAATGCCCTATATCCAAAAGCCGAATAATCACCAAAAAGATCGATATAGCGGATGGATGAATGCAAATGCAATCATTTGAGTTCATCGTGGAAGTTTTAACACGTTGAAGTGCTTCGTCAGTCTCCTGTAACCGGTAATAGAATCACTTGTTATTGATCATCGGTGATTTGACCGAAAACCGAGAGTTTCGATACGTTACCACGTCAAGTGAAACGATAGATTGCCAACTAAAAACCTTAACGCCTAGTTCATAAATCATAAAATCCCACGCTAGCTTTGATGGATTTTGATATCTTGTGTTTGCCTGTCTTATCTTCGTTCGAATGAGACCTGAAAGTGATTAATTACAACTAAAGGTAGAGATAGTAGTTTGGAAGGTCAGATACTTAATAGTTAGAATATGGTTAAAAGAAGAATGTCAGTTCAAAATTCTGTGTTTCAAAATGTTTCTGAATGTATTTCTTAATAATAATCTTCTGAGAGACGGTCATTCTTCTTTCAGTGATTCAATAAAGAGAAACCGAAAGAACCGGCATTGGTCATTACACGCATTCGTCAGTTATGAAAGTTTTTCTTCCAAGTGATGCGGCTAACTCAATCAGATTTTAAACGAGAGTTGTTTTCCTCATACAGTGCAATTGCTCGGTTTAACACTTAATTCTATCTACTAATCATATTCATGGCAGAACATGTTTTTCTTTATTACTTTAATGATGTGAAAACCACAATATCATGACTTCAATTGGCCAGATTTGATTTCTGTCGGATTGAAGGAGAGATGCAATTTTGATTGTGTGTGTGTAGCGCTCTGCAGGCCACAATGTTTAACCCTAGAGTTAACCTACGTTATTTCTGCTGTATATTTCAATCGAATTTGTTACAGTAGGGTTTTAAATTTATTGAAACGAATTCTAAACTCGACAGTTACACTACTCATTCAATCTGATTTCTTAAAAGTGAATTGCGAAATAAACGTGGAAGTTCATCGCGTGCTATTTACATTTCTTTTATTAAACTTTTACATTGCCCTTTCAGTCGAAAGAGTGTATCACGTTTCTCGTGTGGTTTCCAACGTGTTTCGAAACAATTGTCGGAACGTTCCACTCACTTATTGCATGTTTGAAAAACACTTTAGTCGTGGAACCTGGCGTACTTCGGTTGACGTCACTCGTCAATACTCCCAACATCTCGATGACTTACGGTATGTCGCAGTGCACCGTTGCCATCTGGCGCAGCATCAAAAGTAACGACCGTAAATAAAAGGTTATTATTTTTTGCTTTTTTTTTTTTACCCGCCTTCCCTTCTCTGCTTTTGGGTGGCCTTGAGTTGAGAAACTTCGTCTGGCTGAAGTGCCTGCTTCTGACTGCCCGTAGTGGCAGGCAGCCCCGAAAAAATACTCAGAAACGAGATCGTGTTGGTTCGTTTTATAATCGTCCACTTGGCCGGGAAGGTCAGGAGGGTTATCGGAAGCTGATTTTCAAAAATAAGCAAAAGTTACGCGCTGTTGTGAATGAAGCCTTCATCACTTGATAAATAGATCAGTGTGGTGAAATCGTCTTTCTTTTTTTGTGCTGTTGTTGTGCCGCCGTTCTTTTGAGTTATCCTGACTCCGATGAGTCGAGTTACATTAGACAAAAAAATAATAAATAAATAATAGTTCGTTGAGTGATGATGCCATCTATCGGAAATTCATTATCTTCGTAGCGGAAAATAATTAGAGTACTGGCCGATTTGCGATGAGTCAAATTATATACTAACGAGCCGTTAAGCTTTCATTTCTGCGAGATAGAAAAACTTAAATTAATAAATAATTTCTTTCAATGCGTATTCGTATATTATGCAGTGTCATTGGTGAAATAATAAGCATTAAACTTGAAAAGGGATTTTTAATGCTTTTTTGAAGGAAACATTAAAAAAATCTTTATCTGTTCGCTTGACTAAATCTAAAGCTGTTTCTCTCAAATCATTAGACAATATTTTGTTGTCATTTGTAGAAAAATTTCTTATGTTCGTTTCAGTATTCTGAGATCCCCACTTTTTGATGGTTCTATCTCACTAAGGGGTGACACGCTGAAGGATGTGCGTATTACCGCCATTTTACTTTATAGTTAAACATAAACATCTCCTCCTTTCTTCTATCCCCTATTTTGCTGAATTAAACCCATCCTAACGCATGCACAAAAGAGCGGAGGGTTTTAGAATCCATTAGCAAATAATAGCTAATAACAATATTATACGAGGTTGTTGGTTCTCCTCACACCCTCGCCCCCTCTCCTTCTGAAAAAACCATTGAAATTCTATTTTTCGTATTAGAGAGGAGTATAGTAACGAATCATGATGCTCATATTTTGCGTCATGTTATGTAAAAGTGTACGAGCAAATACTATCAAATTTTTATAAGTAGGAGAACAAGAAATTTATATTCGACTTGTGCTTGTATACATAGATTTTCATGCAAAGGGAATTTTCTTCTAGCTCTTTTCAGTGAAAATATGAAGAAATATCTATCCTTATCGAAACGGAGAAGATTGACTACATATTCAGATGCGCATTCATGTTTTATTTCAGATTCATGTTAAATTAAATATATTATGTCTGATGTTTTGAGAGCAGACATATTCTTGATCGAAATGATTTTAAAAATTTTGAAGGCTGATTTTGTATTATATCTCTTTAGTTTAGTTTAGTTCAGTAGTCCTTTGAAATGTATGGTTGCCATTCGGCGGCTTTTTCTCCGTTTTCCTCGACTCCTAATAAGAAATGTTTTGTTGTGAAGAAGCTATATCTATTATATTAGAAAAATGTATGTAAACATCGCGTTTTATTTGCTTTGTGATTGGTATAGAGCAAATCACCTGTACCCATTACATATGAGGTTTGTTTTGCTTATATTGTTTCAAAATTTAATGAAAATTATTATTATTATGTCATAGTAAGTATTTATATTGCACTTGACTGTGGTGGGGAAAAAAAGAAAGGTAAAGCTTTAATAAGAACAAATAAGTTTTAAAAAATATTATTTGTTAATTCTACTTTTAGACACACCGTTTGTGGCAACACTAATGAACAGCTTTCTGGTTTATTTATCTTTTCAGACTAGCGGAAATGTTCCGTCTCTTATATTTGGTACGATTTGGTTTTGACGGCGACCAATAAGTGGGAAGAAAAAATTTTGCCAAGTTATAATAATATATTCGAGTGCATTATTATTTATTGTGAAAAAATTTGAACGTGCGAATCGCCATGCTATATACTTTAATGGTTGAAATCGCCAAATTGGTGAGTTTTTTTCTTTGCGGTTTTTGGTCGCCGTTACAACTGACAAGTACCGAATATTTAAGCGATAGTCATGTTATTTTTTTATATTTATTATATATTTTGCTGCATTATTTTTTTAGTAGTAAAGGTGCGTCCACCTACATCTGATGAAGAAAAAATGCAAAGAAAAATCAAGTGAGAATCTGGCAATTTGAAAAGAAAAGCTGATCGTGACGCTACTAAGTTGGCGACAGAACATGAAAAATTGATTCAATATTTAGATATTGGAGATATGAGCAATCTCATTATGGGGCTTGAATCAGAAATAGACCGATCGAAAAATGTATATTCTCATCATGGTTTGGTACATACATTTTCCGATGGCAATTCGTTCAAAGCTGGAAACATTAAGTTTCCAGCATTGAACGAATGGCCAAGTGGAAATGAAAACTTGCTAACTGTAACTGATGAATATCGCATATACTATCGGACAACATCGGAATTGGCGTACGAAAGCGGACAGGGCTTGAAGCTCCCTGGTTGATATGAAAAAAAAGTGTGATTTGATTTCTAAGAATTCGGAATTTAATGAATACATTTGGAAAGGAAATATGGAATTCATAAATTATTAATTTTTAGAGCAAATAAGGATTCATATTGCAAATCAAATAATTCCCCACACATACGTTTAATGAATAATAAATATTTCGTTCAAACATTAATATATTTTAAAGTGTTATTTTATTCTTTCTCTTAATCTAAAGATGATTGTGCATTTCTCTCTCTTTCTCTCTTTTTTTATACATTAATGAACAGAGTTTCTTAATCGTTTCTTTCTTTCAAAACGTTTCCTGGACCTTGACACTTGATGAAAGTGTTCGCAACTTTAGGATGTGACGTCACTGACACGTCATAATTAATTTTTCTGCGAGAAAAAAGTGAAATGGAAATCCTTCCTTTTCACATCTGATGTCGTGTTTGCGTTTTTTCAGTCGAGGCGGCCCGAGAACTTAGGGTTAATGCGCAAGTGACAGGGGCGTGGCCTCGAGTTCTCGTATTCGCAAAATAGAAGAAAAAACCATTTCATTCATTTCGCCTTCTCACTCCAGTTGCGGTTAATGAAGGCGTTTTGTGTGTGCGTTTTTACTTTCCCTCCCATTAATTGGCACGAAAAGATGGAACACTTTTATATTTTTAAATTAAAAGTTACTTTGGTCACAGAATCTTTTGTCTTTCCGAAAAAAAGAATTCACTCTTATAACCACCCAGATGCGTAAGAAAGCAAGCACCATCTCGTCTAATAATTTATTATTAACATATTACTTGTACAGAATTTTATACATGCTCTTAAATATCCTTAAATGTTTAGTGTTATTCTCTATTTAAGGTCAGAATGAGGGCTCTCGACTTTCTGATACGACTAAAATGATTAGCTTTGACATATAGTGTGCCCTCCTCTCTTATCATGGCCCGATGGATAATTTCAAAAACTGCGGAAGATAGACTTACAGTTCCATTTGGGAAAAGTGCTTTAAATGACTGAAAAAATTATAGTTTATGCTGTTTGAGATAATAAATAGGGGCGCAGTGGCTTGATGATAAGGACTGGTTCGGAACCGTATGTTTTCAATTTGGAGTCCCGATTCCACCGAAGAACTGTCGTGTAAAAGGGTCTGGTGCATGTTAAATCCGTCGGGGTCAAACGTCCTCCCGCTGGTGTGGTGCGGAAGTTTGGAGAGGGAATATTAGCTTAGTCCTCGTCATCTGACCGGCGCTCAAAATTGCGAGGTCCGTCCCAAAGTAGCCCTAGTGTTGTTTTAAAATGGGATGTTACTATAACTGAACTGAACTAAATTGAGATAATAAATGTTTATCTAGAAAAATTACAAATTCTATCTTTTTATACTCCTTCCACTCTTTATCTTTTATATTCCTTAGCCATATGTAGTAAAATATTCTTAACACTTTAAAACTTATGATTAAAAAAATGCTATCGTTTTTTGTTTAAAATTGACTTGGCTAACACTGTTCAACTTGAATAAAGAATATTATACAAACGTACTTAACATCATTTATCAAACGATCCCTTATGATCGCTCTTGAAATCCCGCCTATCAATTTCATTTAAAATAATCATTTTCAACGTTTCATAAGTTGGTTCATTTTAAGCGTAGAAAATAGGATTTTTTATTTTAAATTTAAAATATTAAGGTATCAAGATTTTTTTTATAAACATGATACGCGCTGGAGTTGTGGGTAAAAGCTTAATTTCGTAACTTTTTGAGAAATATATTTATTGACTCAAACAAAATGAAATCTAATTCTTCCCATATTTTAAAGCATTTTTTTCAACTTGATATCAATGTTGTATATCTATAATGATTTAAAAAAAAAACAGTCACTAAGCCACCATGAAAGTTGACACCCATATATTATATATATATAGTTGAAAGTTTCATTGCTGGAACCTTATGCAATTCCAAATTCTTGAATGATTCAAAAGAAATTTGGCACACATGTTTTCTGGAACGTTTAATTCTGCTATTAAATATTCACTACGATTTTTTAAAGGGGATGAAAAGGGCGATGGAAGATTATAGGTTTTTCCGTCATATATGAAACATTTGCACAGTGAACGAATCACTATACAAAAAAAAATTTTTACACCATCTTAAAATTTAAAAGATTAGCTTTGTAATGTACATCGTGCTATTTTTCTCTAGTTTTTTTTAATCATTTTTCTAAGTTAATTTGAATATAATTTTTATTAATTCCTTTGTTTTGGTGTAAGTATTAACCTATTTCATTGCTTAATCGTGTTTGTCATTCGCGTGCTTGTTTTAATAGTGTTAAATTACTTTCTATGGACATTGTTATTTTTACTTTTAATATGTTGAGTAAAAGCAAAGTGAAGCCTTGCATATGTAATAATAAAACGTCTTTTAAAATTGGTGCATTTTTCTCCCCTTTTTTAACATGATTTTGTTTCATACTTACTCTTTTTAAATGTTTAATGCAATCGACACGATTTTTTTTTAAAGCTTGAGTTTATTGAATAAGGTTTTATTTTTTTATATTATTATTATGTGCCGAAGTTAAAATTGTCGCTTATAATTGTAGTAGTAATTAATTATTATTAATAATTAATAGATCGTAAAATTTCTTAAAGGATGGAACATAAAAATTCCAAAATTGTTAAACATTTAAAAATGTCTTATTTTTCTTACGAACAAATAAACTTTGATTGAATGGAACGTCCATTTTCTTTTTATCATCGTCCGATTGCATCCAAAATTTAATGCTGGTCAATAAGTAAAATATCAAAATTCATACTAGATGCCGAGCTCTGAATTATTTATGTATTCAGTTTTTACCTGTCTTTTTCATGTCCATATGAACAAACAATTCTACTCGTTTGCAGATTTTATCCGAAATTTCACGCAGATATGCAATTATCTTGTAAAAATTGTTTGTTTAAATTCATTCATCTAACATGGTGTGCTTTTTAGTTATTGTGTTTGCTTACATTGACCGATAAACAGTGGGGCATTTTTGGATTTGACTTAGAGCCTATAATAATGACGACTAAATAATACCAAATTTCATTTGTGTGACACTTTGCGGTTTAAATTGCCATTACCATAAAAATTTACTGGTTATATTCACAGTTTGGAACAAAAGTTGTTATTATAATGTATTGCAGGATGACTTGGAAATATTGGTGGTGGGATACTGATTCTCTTATTTTTCATATGGCAGCAATAATCTATTTGTAGAATCGGTTAAAGTCAGGATAAACTGTCATAGTGACTTGAAAAATAAGTTAGTTTTTTTATTGATAGTCAAAATTTTAAAATTCACCTTGATATAAAATTATCTTTAAACTCTATTTTATAAGTTTTAAAAAGATTATCTGTATCAATTAATAGCGCTTCGTTTTATTTGCTTTTTACGGAAGGGGCTCTGATTGAAAGTGAGGTGTCGTGAAATTTTTGAATCTTTGTCCTGCATCTGAATTCACCGAATTTCGATAAAGGCTTCTTATGACAATGTAGTTTTCTTGAAAACCTTGCTGACTGCAAGCCCCTCTCTCAAATGGAGGGGGTGAGGTTCCTGCGAAAAAAAGGAATGGTTCGAAAAAAAGCCATCACCTCCATGCGTTCGTGCCGCCTGACAGATGGTAGCAGACGAAAGCGCGTGGAATGAAGAACTCTTCCTTTGTGGCAGGAAGGGCGCCGGAAGTTCGGAGCGTGGGGCTGACATTTTCTTCCTCCCCCTCCCTCCTCCAGACCGTTAACGCCACGCGCTTCGGCATCGCCAGACGATAGACATCTGTCCAGAGCATCCTTCCTGGTGACTACCCCTGTATCACCCCCTCTACCAAATTGGGAACGCAGGTTGAAAAATGGACGAATCTGATGATTTTATGCGGGTATGGCTTGTCTGAATCGCGTTGTCTTCGCTCTTTTTGATTTGCCGTTGGTACTTCAGTCTATCGCGTGTTCGTGGGTTCCGGTTCTGTAGTTGCGGTAGTTCGCCAACCGTGAAATAAGTGAGATTTGATTGAAAATGCCGATTTCCCTCACACCGAGATCTTCGATAATCTCATGGTATCTGACTTGGGATGCCATCAGATACCGCAGTTGGTTAAACGAGTGATAGCATATTTCATTTTTATGCTCTTTCTTGATTCGTGCATTGTTCCGAAATCGGCTTCTTTTATATGGTGATTGGATCTCATCACATTATGCATAGTTCGTCGACCATTATGGTTTGAATTTAAATCCATTATATGGAAATTCATTTTGTTTTTTTCAGAGAGCATTCACTTACGTGAAAAGATAATCTACTGAGATCACAATGCAATAAACCGATTTGTTTGTTGCGACAGATCTTCTTAAATTGTCTTGAATAGCAATATTTAAAAGTTGTTTTAATATAATAGTCTTTTTAGGGTAATAAACCATTTGTAAATTTGATTTGCATGATGAAAAAACTCGTAAGCACATCATTGGTTCAAGATCTTCTACCGAATATTGCATGTAGTTACATTGCCTTGAGTATTAGTTGCTTATTGCGAAGCGTTCAGTTAATTGTGAATAGATTTTTAATTAAAAATTAATTATTTTAACTTTTTTAATGATGATTTTGCAATAAAAGCATTTTTGCACCATTTGGAAGCCTAAAAATAAGTTTTTCAATGAAACTACGTCTTATTTCTTCCCAGAAGGCTTTCCTCTTAAATAATTCCAGGACAATCGGTTAAATACTTTAATTGGCTTCCTGATTGACCAGTCAGCAACTGTAGTTGTGTTCTAAAATCCATCACCACCCACGGTACAACCCTTCCAGTGGGAAGCACGTCCCGTCATCGATAGAAAGTAGCCGACCCCACTATTTCTTTACCCACTAGGGTCGCGAGAACCAATCACCATACCGGAAGCTTCTCGTCCTCAACTCTGAGGTGCCCCCGTGGTGGGAGAATCGCATAAATACAAATAAATTGCGTTGATTGAATTACTTTTTAACTGAATATATCGAAATGAAAAAGATTTCTCCCACGCCAAGATATTTCTTTTATGTCAGTTTAAAAAGTAATGGCAAACAACATTTAACTAGTTAACTACGAAATTTATTATTCAAAGTCCTTTAAAAAGTTATTATAATAAGTGAATAAGTTTTTGTATTTATTAGATAAAAAAAGATTACACATCATCCGCCCTAAAATGAAGATTTGGATTTATGTGTATATAGGTCGAACGCACTTAACGGATTAATATTGGATGCATTTTATTGCAGCGTCTTACCGGAATTTTTTTGAAATGATTTCTATTCATTATTTTCCGGCATTGCTTAAATTAGCACCAAACAATTTGTCTTGAATTAATTTATCAATTGTGAATAATATCGGAAATCACGATCTCGGTTTTATGGTCCTGAGAAATGACAGCCTTCTTCAATACCAAAATCAGTGTTTTAACAAAATTTTGGGTCATTTAAACGGGGTAATATTATCCTTACAGTGGTTACGATGAATCGGAATTGTGACGAAGCGATGTATAAATGAGAAAAGTATAAAAGACGCTTTGCTGTAATAATTATTACAAAATAATCCTTTGCTTTCAGATCCGAAAAATCGTAATATTCAAGTTTGCATATTTAGAAATTTGTTAGCATTAAACAACGGAATTATCTTGCAATATGGCCACAGACCGCTATGAATTCGGCCTGTTCTACTATCTACTGTTATAGTTCAGCAACGGATTGTAAAACCCTCCGCGCATTTGCGCATGCGTTAGGGTGTGTTTAATTCGCCAAAATAGGAATGAAAAGAGGAGACGTTTACATTTACTAGTATCTAATAGGGGAAATACAGGGTCAAAGGGAATACCGGAAATGCACTCATCGTTCCGCGTCTCACCCCTTAATGAGATGGAGTCGTCGAAATGTGGTCGTCTCGGAATCTGTTGACGAACTATATATAGTCATCGTTTGGCGACTTCGGAATGAAATTTGGCGAATTCGATTTGAAAATTTTGTTGGTGAAATAATTGAAAAGCCTGTTATTTTTTCAATGAATCTTTTACAGTACAGTGATGTTTTGTGCTAACTGATTTTGATGACGTGTTTAACTCGCTTCATGTTTTACACGTTATTCCAACAGTATATTCAGCACTGGTGAACTCCTTTTTCCGTCTGTGAAAAAAAAATGTTTTTTAGCTTAGAGTCATTTGAATGATGAAATACAACTTGGCTTACACAATGAAGAGCAATTAAATGATGCTTCGAAAAAACTCAGTATTTCCCGGAACACAAGTATTTTCATTCATAAAAATGTCGACTGAGTTTAATTGTCTCATTCTTTTCCTTTTCACCTTGAAGTAACGAAATATTTCGTGTTTTTTCCCCCTTTTATTTCGTGAGATATGAAGCATACAATAAAATATTTCTCTCATTTTGTAGCTCTAATGATTTTCCTACTCAGTGTGCATTGTGTCGATTCATTGGATTCCGAATGTTCAGAAGTCATTCTTTTTAAATTTATGAAAGAAGACGGCAATTTTTACCTTAAAAGCTTACTCATTTGTAAATAAAAAAATTAAAAACTATTTACAGGCATACAATACATGGACACTGAAAATGTACGGTCTTAGTAATTTTAATGATATTTTAAAAATAGTGGATAATTTAATAACTATTTTCCTTAAATTAATAGGAACTCCGCCTTGGTGTGATTTTTTTTCACGTTGTTTTTATGTATTTCCTATCCCAAAAGTAACCTGGCAAGATTAGCAATCAGATGAACGCATTTAATATGTCTTTTGTAACAAGACTGCCATTTTGAGTTAATAAAATATTGGTATTGTAAAGAAATAACTGAGTAAACGAATAATGATTACGGCTTTATCAATTATGATTTCAAAATTGTTTTGTTACAAAATTGCTTTTAGAATTTAATTTTATATTTCAAATATTGATCGATAATTACTTTGGTTTTATCGCTTATTTTTAGATGTTTTATTTCGCATTGCGAAAACAACATGCTTGATGTAAATCTTTTAATATTTAAAGGTTTAGAAAAAACTTCCAATTTTTGTCGATAACTGACCATTTTCTTTGGAAAAAAGCTAAATAAATTATTTTTAATTGAAAACAGCAATTATTTTTTTCGTCTGATATTAGAGTGTTAATGGATAATCAAATACAAATAAAAAAATATTATCATGTATTCTAAATTTACATAATCGTATACATGCAAATATCTAAATCTTTTTATCCAAATTAAGGAAGTCGTTGAAATTGAAATCGTCACCTTCTAATGACCTATGTTTGAAAGCCGCGGTAAAGTGAAGTAGTATAATATGCATTAGAATTCAAAGAAAAAAATATTTTATCCAAGCAGTTTTAATTAGGGCTTCACTGTAGTTAAGGTTCTTGTACTATATTCCTGTCGTTTCAATTTTGTGTTTTCTTTCAGTATTCAGAAGATTTTTCAGATTTTCTCCTTCAATATTCTTTTTTTTTTTTTTTTTTGCTGGGAAAATAATTATTTAATGTATTGTTCAAAAAATATATCTAATTTAAAGATATCTTTTTAGCATAAAAAATTTAATTATGCTTCTACGTGAAAGAAAACATTTAAAAAATATCGTATTAACTGAATCGTAAATAAGTAAGTTAATATATATATTCCAAGAATTTTAAAGAAATTTTTAATTTAGAATATCTTTCTAGATTATTTTTTTATTATAGTTATTGAAAAAAGAAAAGAAAAAAAATAGACGCTACAGAAGTTTTCACTTGCGCAAATAAGTTTACGGTCCCCGTTTTGAGACACTGTAAGACAACCCGTCTCCTTCACAAGTCGTTTTACATTGACTGAATTTTTAAAGTTTCTCTTCAAGGCACCGGCTTATGTCTTTGCCCGACATCGTGGAACCTGCGGTCATCACATAGGGGTTCAACTTTCTTTCAGATCTTTGTTCCTATGTCTTTTCAACAATACATTAGCCCACCTGAGAATTTCGCCGTTGTTTATCTATCTTGATTCTATCTTCTTTTCCTCTCATTGAAACATCTTTCGAAGGCTTGCAATGATCTCTTGGAGGGGGGTGGGGAGTTGAGGCTTGGAATGTAGTGGGACAGTCATCTCCTATTCTATTTTTGGCACGTCCAAAGCGGAGTCTTCCTTGAAGAGTACATACCAACATGGTCTCTCGTCTAAATGGGTATGGGCAGAGCTGCTTACTTGTTAACGCATTAATGGGAGAGTCCATTTTTAGCGACATTTCTAAGCATTGTTTCATGGAAAGCAAATGTTTTCCTAGAATTCGAAAGAATTCTCTAGTCCCTGTAGATAAATCGGTTTTCGCTGCCAACATGTGTCTTGTTTACATATTGCATCATTCAGCTTCATTTTATCTTATTGTAACTGAGTTTGCGGAAGATAACTACTTCTAAGTTTAGATATAACCAATTCTAAGTTATATGTATGCAATAAATCACTATAAAATTAATTTATTTTAAAAGTTTAGCCCTTTACTGGTGTATTGTAATAATGTGTCTTCTGATGTTAGAAGATACATTGTAACTATTCTATTCCTTTTCATCACTTTAAATCATATGCCACGGAAAATAAGTAGTATTCTTTATCGTTTAGTAGCATATTCATTCATGGTGCAATCTTACTCGGGTGTTTTTTTAGCTCTTGTTTATTATTGCATTATTAATTACTAGCCGCTTTTGGCGACCAGTAGGTTCGCCAATCTTAATGTTCGTTTAAATTTTAATAATTAAATATTTTCCGCAATTCCTACTTTAATAGATTCTTCATCGAAATATTTTAAAACTTCACATTTTGATAGTCATATAATTCACTCATAATATTATAAAGGCCTTCAATCATAACATAATATGTATCTCTCATTTTCTGTTACCTCTCGTAGAATTTATACTTTCAATTAAAGTGGAAAGAATAAATCTGCAATTAATATAATAATATTTTTTACTGAAACAAAGCATTTTTTTATAATATGATTACTGATAACAGAGTCACTGAGCGTTTAAACTTTATGGGCACTCAAAAATATCCTTCTTAATCTATGTAATATCTCAAGAATTTGTCTACAAAACTTTCTCAGATTCATCATGAACAGATCGAGTAATTACATTAAGAAAATAAAATGAATCGTTTAAAATAATCGGTCGAAAACAGGTTTAAAAAATTTACTTAAAAACGATGTTCTTAAAACTATAAGCATATACAAAAAATACATAACTAACATAAATACAATTTCATTACAAAAGCATGCAACTAACCTAAAAATAATTTAAATCAAGAATCATCCATTGATAATATTGTCAACAATCAGAACACAATGTGCACACGTGAAGTTTCAACGCCAGTTACGGTAACACAAATGCGTGAATTTTTCTACGTCAGTTGGGGTAACGCTATGCAGATTACACATTTTTAATTTCCTTTATTCTGTGTTATTTTAATTCAAAAGTACTTCAGAATGAATCTGAAAGATCGATTCATTAACAATGTTTAATTTTAAATGCATAAAACATTAAAAAAATAAACAGAATCGTTTGAAATAATCGGCCGAAAAATGTTAATCCTAGCCTCATTACTGTTGGGGGAAAAAAACTGAAGCCTTACTCATTTGGCGTTTGGGGAAATGAAAAGTTTTTTGGCGGGAAAGTTATTTTTTAATTAATAATTAAAATTGTAATTAAAAATTCAAAAGAGGGACCCCAGGTGCACATTCCCGACCTCTAAGGTATACATGTACCAAATTTGGTAGTTGTAGATCAAATGGTCTTTTCTGTAGAGCGCCAACACACACACACACACATTGAGCTTTATATAAGTATAGATGAATTGATATTTAATGTTTTGGTCCTTCTTCAGAACCTGTAAAAATACTTTTTTTTTATTTTAATATCTTAAAGTCGTAGCGTCTCAATTATAGTTAACCTGAAACTACGTGTTTATCTCACTTCAAACCATATGAATCTTAAAGAAAATGAGCTGTACTTTTCCCTACTTTAAAATGTGTAATGGCTTCCAAGATTAAATTGGTGTGTCGCATTGTTAGTGCATACGTGAGCCTGAATTGGCTGCTCGTATAGCTTCTTACAGTTTTGTGTTTTGAGACGGCAATTATGCACGTCACAATTAAGTTGCAAGTTTAATCTATAACGTATTTTCACAAAATATTTTCTCCTTTTATAATTCTTAGCTGAATTATTATATCGCTTGCATTGTGAATTCATGCAAGTCAAAAATATCCGTTGAAATTCTTCTCTTTTTCCCTCTTAATTTTTCAAAGCAAAACTTTTTAAACTGCAACAGCACTTATTAGTCAAACACGCAAAATATTGAACCTGATGGCTGAATTTCTCTTGCGCAAAAGGAGTATTTTCCTCTGTAAAAGATGATAGTTTTGATAAGTTTTCACGTGGTATGCTTTTTCACATCTCTGACGTCCACAACGTAATAAACATGTCGTAATTCTGCCCCACTGTTATTGTTTTGCAGTTCTTTTTACGTAATAGTTTGTGTAATGTAATGGTATTTTCAATTTGTCGAACTCTTTGTAGCGATTGAGATGATGTTCTATTCATAAATAAGATTCTTTGAAAAAATTACACAGATTTTATCAGAAAATTGGACTAGGTAAAAAGGCGAAGAGGAATTTTCATTTGTTTTAAATTCTTTTTCTTCAATCATATAAATTTATTTCTAAAATAATTTTTTTTTAAATTTCCTTGCTGAGGGTTCTGACTTTGTTTTAAAAAGATACTTCAATTGCGATACATTTGCACAATTGCTATTGTAATTATTTACTATGTAATTATATTATAAATTTTTATTTACAAATTATTTTTTATTATATTTACTTCGAAGGCTTTTATCTCTTTTTCATGCTACATCGAAAACTGTTGTGAGATGGACATTGATATATTCAAACCTGAGTCGTTACCTCACTGTGTGGCGTATCATCCAACGTCATATAAATATGGAAAAATTCGATCCACGAAGATAGATTTAATGTGCGTTTGGCCTTCAGACACGGCGCAACCTCTGGAATCTGTTCTAGAACCCTCTATCGGAATCGACACTACGATCATGAACTGATAGCAAAGTCAGAAATTTGAATGGATCGGGTTCCTTCTTGTATGTTCGATGCCCTTGTAGACGGAAACTCACGTATTAGATACCCGTCCAAGACAACATTGAAAGGGTTCGAGACTAGCTCTGTAACTAACCATTAGTTAACTACAAATAGGCGCGTGTATTAAAAACAGGAAAACGCCAAGATGGATAAGTAAATGAGCCCAATACTTTACCAAATGCGCCAGATACTTTATTCGTGGCGTAACAAGTGGTGTCCAGGACATTTTATGATTACTTCTTTTACAGTCATCATCATTATTGTCTCACCAATGACAGCACCCCGGCATGGTGAAATTGCGTTTTCGTTCCCAGGTCGCATTTAACAATTAAAAGTGGCATCAGAGCACTAATATGTTGTCTCCGTGGTAGATCTAAAATTGGCAGTGGGAATATCTATAACGTCTTTGCCCCCAATCGCCCCATAACTGTACTGTGTATGTATTTCGGGAGCTTCATTACTTTTGTGGCAATCATATTACCAATTTTGTAATTCCAACATAAAGAGAGAGAAAATGTGAAATTTTGCGTGAAACTTTTTGTAAATCTTTCACAGAAACATTGTGCATGATATAAGTTTACAGCGATGGTGTCTGCCATGCATATTTTGATCATAGTGCGCGACTCAGTTGCCGAAGAGAAAACCTGGAAAATCATGATTAGGGGTGTTTGCATTTAGAGCCTGGGGAACCTGAAATCTACATTCCTTAGTGATGCTGCAAAAGGGCTGACATTACTCAGATCTACTAACATAGCAAATATAGGGCCAAATAACGTTCCTGGTAACTCGTAACTGTTAATAACGTTCCTAAGCGGTGCAACTCGAATCGCAGAAAATATATAACGGACTCTGGATGCGGAAATTTACAAGAAAATGTTCCAAAAACTAAAAAATACTTTACTTAGTGACTACTTTGTAGATGATAGTTTTCCCACGGATAAAATAGTTTCCTGATATCAATCCGTACTTTTTGATACTCTTTTTATTTGTTCTGTTTCTAATCATAAGCTAGATTTTTTTTTTCAAGTTGAAGAGCGAGGGGTCGGCTTGGGTATCGTTCTCGTTATCTGATTAAGAGTAATTATTTCGAAGTTCATCTCAAAGGAGTTCTGGCATAGAATTCCTTATGGTGGAAAGAATGCCCATACCATTTTATTACATAATTCCTCCCTATGAGCTAACACTGCGGAATAAAAGCAGATGGGGTTTCAAACATCTCTTTCCATTTTTCTTAGAATCGTTTCGAATAGAGTGTTCGGAGGGCCTACTTATCGATTCGTTGTAGGCGTGTTCTTCGATTCGAGCGAGCGACTCTGAATGTTTTAGTCTTTCGATTTTCTTCTTGGATGGAATCACGAAAATGCGAACGCTCTCACGCACCGAGACAAAGTTAAAGCTCGGGGGGGAGGGGACTGAAAAAAAGCGTAATAATTTCGGAAAAACGCAAGTTTTTGTTTCATTTTCAAGCTGTCTGCATTTCAGTTATTTCTTTTTTTTTTAGACAGGGAGAAAGAGAGTTAGAATTAGTTTGCCTCTTGCATAACAATGAGGCTCTGTATGGGAAAAAGCATTTTAATATTTACTAATATGAGGAAATGTATTTGTGATTATGGCAATTAGTTTTTATTGGTTTTTAAGAAAGCATTATATCCACGTAAATCTGCTTTTGAACAAACCGCGATTTTAGATCTTTTTCTTGCATAACGTTCTTCTGCATAAAATATTGTAATCGTCAAAATATTCGACCTTGATACTTTGATTTTTTCCCTCATATTAAACCTTCCAGAATTCAAGAAAAATATTTTTGAAATCATATATTTGTATCTGAACACACATACTATAACTCAAGAACCCAACAGAATGGAAGATATTTTGTGTGAATGTGGTCACGACTACTAAATTTTATATCTGTAGTTGACTGAGCACAATCTTGCGACTGGAAGAGGTATTTTTAATCTTTTGCACTCGGAAAAGTAATTCGATGTATAATTATTCGCCTAATAAAAGGACGTATTTATTGTTTTGTAAAATAAATATGTATAATTTTTTTAAGCTGAATTTCGTAAAAAAGAAAATCTATATCTTCTTACCATGCTGGGGATATTTCTAGCTTCTTGTATGACCTTTGAGTGAAAACATCCGACTGCACAGGGTTAATATGCTCGATGATCCCCCCCCCCCCCTTCTTTATTTTTAAAAAATGCCTATTTTAACCAATATAATTTTACCACGAACGAAACTATATATGTTTTTATTTATCTGTCCTCGCATATTTGCATCTTCTATAGAAGTTTTTATGCATTTTTCTGCACTTTTATAAAATTTATTTCATTTTTATTAAAAGATGAATTGTGTAAGAGACTTTTCACTCCTATTTTTGATATAAAATTCTGTAAAGCAGTGCCATCTCGGTTATAGCACTCTTTTAATATTTTCAGAAGTGATTATTAATCGATTAGTTTCAGTTGCATTTTCGATTCTGTAGCTCTTGGGACACATGGTATTTAATTTGAGGAGAAAAAATGATGAATGATTTTATAATATTAATGAATTTTACGAATTAAAGCATTGAAAATAATTTGAAAAATTAAAATTTTTAAAAGCACGCTTTTTATTAGTGGACTAAAACGAATAATACGGATTTTTTTTAACCAAATATTTAAGCATGAAAATAAAACCATAAAATGTTAGTAGTGAAAAGAATAAAATAAAAAGTCTAACTCATATAATTATCATAAGAACAAAAATTCATTAAAAATTTAAACGTTATAATTTTGAATGATTTTTTTCGCCATTTCTGTATTTCTATCAATTACTCAAGCTTTAGCATTTTTGTTTTACTCCCCCACCCCACCTCACCCATTGAGATAACATATTCTCGAAACGGAATGTGCCGTTTAGTTAGATAATAGAAAAAGCATGATGGTTAAAGGGTTAAAATTCTCCTTATTAATCTTGTAATTATAGGAATGACATTAGTGTATTAGTAATGCAATAATCCAAATTATACAATGTAATTTATCACCAAATGGATAATAATGAACATTGATCTTATTATCATACAGGTTTGCAACTATAATAATGGACATTGATATTCTGTATATCTCTAGCTAAAACTCTTACTTTAACACATATGGGAATCTGATTCACGGTTCGAATTACTATCTCCAGATTAACTGAGCAATACTGTACAAACCGTCTCGGAATTTAATCATTGAATCATTGTTCGCTGCTTCTTTGCTTTGTTCTGGATATCACGTGCTTCATAGGCTAACAAACAATATATCCTGAGGTCATGATCATAGCATCAATTGTCCTAATTCTCTTTATCCGATCAGTGACCGGAAGTCCACCGTCACGTTTAGGGATTTGCTCGGACCATAACCACCTACGCCCCAATTGTCTGTGAGCAGACAGGGTTCAGTCGCAGAAACATACTCACCATGCGTCACTTCCAGTACTCCGAAAATTGGCTGTGTAAATTATATTTTCACTGCCTACCTGGGTTTATGGCGCCATAAAAGGTTCGATACCCATGGACACATGCTGCCGAGTGCGTTTATGTATTGATTCAGCCGACATCAAAATGCGTGCGAGTGTGTTTTCTTTGCGCTGTTTGTCATCCGATTTTGTTTATTGGAACATTTTCGGAAAAGCAAAATTCTGAAAACTTGCAGGTGATGTTGGAAGATGTAGTCACTGCTGATGTGTATTTCAGCAGTAGTTGTTTTATTAGACCTGCAAGTCCGACATATTGCAAACTAAGGCTTGATGAAATCATTAGTAAAAGATGAAAAAACATATAAAATGTCAAAAATAACTTATAAAATGTAATTTTTTTCAATAAAGTACACCATACATTTAAAAAAAAATTAAATTTGTAGATGGTTTCCATGTATTAAGAAATATTAAATAACCAGAATGGAATTTATTAATAGAGAATTCAGATTAATTAACTGACAAAGAAATAAGTAAACACGATACATAAATGTAAAGAAATCTAAATATACTCATACACATAAAATGACCATTATTCTTATAAAAGACCAAGTACTTCAAAGACAATATACAAATGTTTTGGCAGAATGAAAACATTGGGAGTGGTCACCCGAAACTTTCTCTTATGTTCCCTACTAAAGGTGCTAGCACCTTTTCTACATAAAAATTGGACAAGGCCATGAAAACTTGCAGTTGCTCAGTTTTTATTACGAAGTCCCACATATTTGCATTTTGCGCTTCGTAGTATAATGAAAATAAAATACATTTTGAATGCTTATTTTCCCCGATCAATTGAAACCAAAATTCAGCAAACTACTGTTTTATTAATAAAATCACATATATTAATATATACTCGCATATCTAAGTCATTGCGTTTTCTAATTATCGTATTTAACGTGTTTATGGTAAACATCTTGACAAATTTAGTTCGAAACTTGATTCAAATTTACATTTTAATTGCTAAAACTGTGCACCAAATTAAATTCATCCAAATCCTTGCAGGTGATGTTGTAGTTGTCGTGTTCAGTTGCATTTGAAAAGACAAACTTACAAATTCTGTGTATACATCGTACAGCAAATGACATAGCTTGAAGTGTTTTTGGTTTATCGTGCTCTCAGACGGCTATAATTCCAAAAATGAGTTTTTCGGACCTAAGAGAAATCCAAGTTGTGCAGATGTGTCGAAATTTCGACTTCGAATTTTTTAATAATTACTATTTTCTCTGTATACTTCATATACAAAAAAAAATAATAAACCGTTCAATGTTATGAAATTTATATTGATAAAATGCCATTATCAAAAGATCACAAATCCATCCGTCATTTCCGTTTTATCGCTAGATGTATCAACCTCGGTTTTACCCTTCGTTGCCAAGAGCCTTGCAAAACAATGAATTCTACTTTTTCCCCCATTTATATAATGTTAATGTACTCAAGAATAATTTTACGCCTCGTTTGTCAGATACTTACTAGAGTAGTTATTATTCATTTGAATTAAGCTTGTATTGATGCTTTGAGTATATAAACTGCGTTGAAAAACATGGCAACTTTCTGCTATCCCCAATTCTGTTCCCTCATGAATGAAATAAATCGGTGTAACATCAATGGAGAGTTTCCTTTGACGTCATTCAGTGGCTGAAAATAAATAAATAAATAAAGAAGACCATTGCAGAATCTCCCATCTAAAAAGCTTGAGCGAAATCCTGCCGGAATACCTGAATTTCCTCTTTTATTTATTTTTTATACATCCGTTTCCCTTGCCATATAGTGTTTAAAACTATCGAACAAAGGTTTTTCTATCGAATGAGTCATTAGTTATTTATTTTGTTTCATTGTTATTTTTTATCTTTAGGATATCTTCAACTTTACGAGTCTCATCATTTTCTTTCTTTCTTTCCTTTTTGTAATCTTAGTTTTTAATGAATTTATTGCATTATCTCGGGAAGAAGTCTAACTAACAACTGAAATAAAGATTTAAGAATTTTTTTTTTATTTTTAAATTCGATATTATATTTTAGAAACTGAAATCAACCTTAAAAATTGGGCTTCATTGCTTGAGGATACACAGTTGATCCCAGATTCTTCTAGAAATGCAGCTGTGGGATTTTGGGCTTCATTGCTTGAGGATACACAGTTGATCCCAGATTCTTCTAGAAATGCAGCTGTGGGATTTTTCCGCCTTACTGATAAGCCATGATTGTTTATCCGCGTACTTGCATTGGCGCGGGCTTTGTGTCTTTCTTTTATACCCTCTGTGCGGACGACATCAAATTTTTTTATGCTACTCATCTTGATTCGTGCTCTGCACTTGTGTTTTTAAACTGTAAAGTTCAGAAATATTGGAAGGCTGGAGATCTAATGGCGTCATAGCCAATCTTCTGGGAATTTGTAATTTAATAAATACCTTTAAAATAATTGACGGAAAGCATATATAGGTATTTGGAATTTAAAAAATTTTAATACTTTTCGAAGATGACAATTTTTTGTAAAACTTGGGATTCAGCATATATGAAAATTATAATAAAATCGTGTTCGGTTGAATTATTAAAATTTGAAGAGAAGAAAATAACAAAACAAAACAAAAAATCCTCTTGACAAGTTGGAAGGCAAAGGTAGATTCCTTCTACATTTTTTTAAAAAAAAAAAACTAACACTGCATAAAGTAATAACAAAAGAAAATGAATTAAAATGAGAAAAAAAGAAATTTTACTACATTAAAATCATTCTTTTATATCCACTGAAACTTAAATGACGTGTGGAATGTCCTCTGAAAGTAAGTCAGAATTGCTCGGTGGGCTCGTGCTATGAAGGCTGTTTTCTGGCGTTTGATTACATTTTATTTATTTATTTTTAAAGTCGACCATTATAATGCTATTTGAAAACAGAGAGGAACTCCTTTAGACCCCCCCCCCCCATCCTCTAATTCGGATTGATATCAATGCACATAAGACATCTTTTGACGAAGTGGAATTTTTCTAAAAATAATGCCAATATTATGAAATTTTTACCAGCTATCCCTTTCTGTTTAAGTAAATTGCCAAAAATTTCGCTCAAATCAAAATATTTTCTGTATAAACTCTTTTCAAGTTTATCCATGGGTCTGTTTAAATTGCCTATTTTATGGCTCTTTTTGTAGAATTTTTTTTATAACTTTTAAGTTTCTTATTTAAACACACACACGCATGTACGCACAAAATAAAAAATAAAAAAAAAAACCACGATGTTTTATTTTCCCCCCAACCGATTCCATATGCTATAGCAAATACTGTGACCTGTTTTATATGGCCTATGAAACATCTTAACACAATATAATTGTATTTAAATATTTTTTACCATATGAAAGTACTTCTCAATTGGATTATATTGTGCGATTGAACACTTAAGTAGTTTTAGGTTTGTTTAAGACTCCATTATTTCTGAAAGCTTCGGAAACTACTCCAGTCTGTTGACGAATATTGCTTTGTTTACAAAAGTATGACGTTTACTTCGTAGATGAGATTACAGCGGCATTGTGGTCAAGCGACTTTTAACAAGACCACAGTATCGCCCGTCCTTAGCTTATCTGTACAGGGTTTTGCTTGGAATTTATTTGTGGGTTTCCAGCAGACTTTTGTTTGATTGAAAACACATTGTGGATAATAATCTTTTTTACAGAACGCATACCATTTCCATGAAAGGTATATGCAGTTATGTATTAACCCTTTTCTGTTTACAAGAAAGTTTACTATTAAGATTTAAATTGAGAAGAATGAGACTTTGCATGTGTCTTGCTAAATCAAATTCGTTGAAGTATGATTCGATATTTAAATTTTAATCTCTGGTGTGATGCGGAAGTTTAAAGAATGTGGTGCCAGCTTAGGTGTCGCCCTCATCATCTGAATGAGGTTCAAATTAGCAAGGGCACTCCCAAAATAGCCCTAATGTTTAAAAACAGGACGTTAATATAACTAAACTTAAATTTTAATCCTATATTGTAAAAACATATTTCCGTTGTGTGTAGTATAATATTTATTTATTTTTATCTCTGATTAATAATGTCTTGAAAATTAATTTTGATTTAAGACATTACATTCATTCAAAAACTGATAAAATTTGAATGAATGCAAATACTAAATAAACATATAAATTTGTGATATTTTTTTTACCACTTTTAAAATTTGGTTTACATAATAAGGCTACTATTATTGATAACAGTATGCAGTTTTTTGAAATGCTATTTATTGCCAATTTAGCTACTTGCGTTAAAATCGAGAAATTTCATTCTTATATAATTTGAAACTTGTAGCTATGAAGTTGAATAAATTTTTCATGTAATAGTTTTAACTAATAATAAATTTTAATTCATCCCAAAATTTTCTTTGTTTCTTATATATATTTATTTGTATTTAAAACATGGCATTTTACTCTTAATATTTTCTTTTAGTTTCAGTTATTCATTTTTAGAATTCTTTTTCTTGATGTCTTTGAATGCTTCTTCCTCCTCCTCCCATTTCTCCCTTTCCCATAAATTGAGAATTGTGGTCTGTCGTGTCCCCCACCCCTATTTTTTAATGTTAAGATTAGTGTTTTAAAATCCTTCTTTTTTTATATATATATATCCCATAGCTATATTACACTTCTTTCAATTTTTTGCCGATTTTCATTTTATATTTGACTTTCAGTACTCTAACCCTTTTATTCTTTTTTTTTCCCTTTACAGAAATGCCGGACGTAAGCGAGGCGAGCACGATCCTGCATCCCGGCCCTCAGTGGTTGTAACGCCCCTGCAGAAGTCATCCTCCCATCGGTCGAGACGCTGATTCCGATCCCCCAATGTGAATCCCTCGTCGCCAGCAAGCAAACCTTTTTTCATACTCTTCACTTTTTCGCTTCGTGCACTCAATCCTCCACACCTCTCGCACGCAGAGCTATGTCTTCGCCCCTGCTGCACGGAATACTCCGCTCCGCATTAGCCGGATGCTGCCTCGTCTTCGGAGTTCTCCTTCTCATGCCAACGTCCAGCTTAACCGCCTGGCAGGACGAGTACAGACCCAGAGTCCGCTCCAACCTTCCTCGTAAGTGCCGTACTTAATTTATTCCCGCCTATAGCAACTATCAATTTATTTCTGTAGCAGGGAATTCATCGCGAGTCGTTTTCTTATAGTTTACGTTACCTTCATGGCAAGAAACTGGACATTATTGTGAACAAAACAAAAAGGGAAAACCTATTACCTTAGTTGGGGGGATTGACTGCAATAGAATTTACTTCTACAAATTAGCTAAGATTTGAATTTTTTTTTATATTGATTGCAGGAAATTTTATATAGAGGTGCTTATCAAAACTTCTAACCACGTGTAAAATTAGTGAAAACGGATTTGCAAATACTCTCCAAAATACAATACTCTCTCTAATCCGACATTTAGATTATATGGAATCGTATAGGTAGTTAATTGAATAGGAAAATATAAAATAGGTTAATTATCTACTGAAAAGGGAGGAAGAAAAGAATAACTCTTCACCAAATACAATGTTATAACAGGTCCATTGGACGTCACAGTAACGAGAGAAGGATTAAAGAGAATATTTTGTAGTTACATGTGAAATCATGATTCAACTCAATAATTCTATACATAGGGCATCAAAAATTCAAGAGTAAACTTACCAAAAAACTGCAGACGACTCTCACAAAACGCGCCAGTGCACTTAATTTTCAGAGGGTCGGAAGCTCCAGAATGCCTTTGGTTTAAATGCTGACCAGGCCATCCTCTTCTCACATTCATGATTGTGAGGGTTTTACCTAAGACGACGTTTAAAATACTCGATTTTATTTATAAACTTTTTGGATTCATGGAGATAGTCTAGAAGAGCTACACCATCTGGGATTAGTAACAGCAACAACTTCTACATATAAAATTGTTATGATTCTTTTGGCTCATTATTTCTTAAATTTCTTTTCACTTCACAATTTCTGTTTTGGTGGGAAAATTGCCACTGCTTCATTTTCGTCAAAAACAGTGTTTCCTCCGTTCCCCGAGTTGATGGATATATAACAAACAGATGCATTACCGACAAGAGAAGAAATTGCCAAAAACAGCCCACTCTAACTCGCAACGAGGCCACACAAACTATCCAATATCTTGTAGAAACAGGAAACAGAAACTTTTTAATTTATTAATATTCGCTGCTCTCCTGTGAACAATTTTAGTCGATGTGTCTTGGGCATCATTTTTACCTCTGTGACAATTAACTGCAGGCGTGTGTAGCACGTCGTTGGAGATTCTATATGAGAAAAGTATCTCGATGTGCGTGGCACGTCGTTCCACCGCAAGTGAATGATTAATGATAATTGACTTGAGGACAGAGTTAAAGAAACTGGAAGTTTCCAGAAAGCTTAGTTTATTATTATGGTGGATACAAAACGAATCGTAGATAAGCAACCACTCTGTTTTTAGTTTCTCATAGAAATACCTTCCCCACCCCTCCCCATTTCTATAATTTCATCTTACGCCGTTTATATTTGATTCTTGAAATTAACACATGCATGCTTCAAAATTGTAACATCCTTTGGGCCCTTTATCTATGCCCTCGATCTTTTTACTGAATTTTGCTCTTGGTGAGATTCTAAAGAAAAGAAAGTATATAATTATAAGTTAGTACAACGTTTGCAGTGTACATACAATTTGTCTCTGTATGAAATCAGTGCTATTTATTTAAATTCTAAGACAGCCGCCGAAAATCTACTGTCTTATGTAAATTAGATGAATCATAAGACCGGAACTGTACTCTAGTTCCATTTTATTGAAACAAAAAGTAGTAAAAGATCAACTAACAAAGAGGAGGGATTGTTTTTGTTCATATTTAAAAAAGAAGTTAATGAATATGTATGCCTAAAATGAAAAGGCTTTGTTTACTAACCAATCAAAAATACCTATTGTATGGTAATCATACACTGTCCATTAGCAATTCGCAAATGATTAAAGGAATATAGTGTCGGAAATTCTCATTATAGTTTAGCTTTTTGCAATCTTTTCTGAAATTGTTGTACATTCTGTTAAAGTGCATATTACTGTACGGTGATTGATGTTAAATCAAATCTATTTTGATATGTCAAGTATTAATACATAGTGGTTTTAAAAAATAAATTATACATAAGACTATTGAAGATATTAGGATTGCACTGAATATAGACCATGTAGTTTGAAAAACAGTAACATCCGTTTTATGTTTTCCAAATATAATGAATTATTATTTCTTAAATGGTAATTCATTAATTTATTTAATGAATCGCCATTTAAGAATTGAAATGTTTTGCCGAAAATTGTTTCGTTTTTTAAGCAGTGCGTATACATAATTAAACAGTATATACAAGATTGAAGACAGTGCGTACACAAGATTGAAATCCAGATTCAAGATTTTGTATTTATTAGTTATTGTCATCAAAATGATACTACGCCTGACCTGTTGAATTCCAGATAGTATATGTCACTGATATTGGCGAAATCACTTAACCATTTAGTCATTGTTCAGTATAAAGCTATTGGCATATTTAAAGGATATCATGGTCTGATGTTTGTATCTTATATAATAAAATCATTCCACTGATTATTTTTAAGGCATCCTGCTTTTATTTATCTTATCCCTAAGAATTCACCCCCTCGATGACCTTTTAACTTTTAATCTAAATCTTTGGAATACATTATGAAATCCCCGAAATGCTTTTAGACGAACCAATAGAGGATAAAACTTAAGAACCCTCGATTTGAACAAAAGCTTTTACTTGCACTTTTCAAACAGAGAAACGAAGATTAGAACAAGTTTGCTTTTCGAATTTTCTGCTCAGGGCAAAGGAAATCTCCTGTCTGACCGGTTTGATCGCTGGCATTCGATGAATGGGACGAGACGCGAGAACTCCCAAGTAGTAGTACTACGCCGAGCGTGGAATTCGCAAATGCGTATTCGCGGATTTGTTTACCGCGCATTTGTCTTCCACGAAATGTTTCATTCTACTGAAGAAGGTGTGTTGCTGTGTCACGTTTCGCCTTATGGGTTCCTTTAGTTCAGTTTTTATTCCCAATTACCTATACATTGGGAAAGATATTGCCATAAAATATTTTAATATTATTCCAAAGACTTAGCCTTGTTTTTTGTCCCCTCCCCATAGATTGCCAGACTGATGTTTTTACCTTTTTTTTCCCCAAGCAAATGAAGAACGCATTTTTCCCTGTAATATATTGAATTAAATTTAATAAAAAATCAACTTAATGCGTTTTTCTTTTAAGTAATAATTATTGTCTTAATAATTAAGAAATGTTTTTATATAGATAATATGTAATGATATCTTTCAGTCTAATTTAAACCCTAATTAATTTTCTAATTTTTATCTTAATTTAACTTATATTAACATTCTAAAATTTCTCTTATTTCCTGATCCAATTCCACTTTTTTTTTTATTTGACTAATAAGATACTCAAAATTCTCTTTTCTGTGTCTACACGTATCAAAGAAATCTCTATCAAAATCTCATAGTAAAATCTCTGAAGGGAAAAATTTGTGTCTTCTGCTCGTGTGTCGCGATGTAAGCTGACGCATCTTTATTCCTGAAATAAATCAAAGTTAAAATTCCAAAAGTTCGTTTTTTTTTTTTTTTTTTTTTTTTTTTGGCCAAGCACTGTTAAAATTTGTTTATAATATAATATATAATATAAAACAAACATATTTTTTTTTCATTGTCATGTCAGTTAAAGCGAGATCATTCTCAGAATTTTGTAATGGAGAATAAAATGACATTATTTAAAATTTTAAAAAAAAGTGCTGTTTCCACTTGCAGGAATTGGATTTAACCGTGAAGGGAATTGAAATAACATGGAACTAATATAAATATTCTATCAGATATAACCAACCACCTGTAGCCTTTTTTCAACTTCTTTTCTTCGCATGTCATCAGCTGGAGAGCCTTTTGATCTCTCAGTATCCTCTTCTGAAATGCATATAATAAATATTTTGAAATTTTACTTTTTTATATTTCTTACTACTTGCTTAGATTTTATTATTACTTTCAATTTTCTAAAATGAAAGCGTTTCTTGAAATTTTCTGAAATTGTTATTAACACACATCAATGTAGCAGCAAAAGATGCACAATGAACAATAACACAACAATTTCATTCTTCATTCATATTGATGAATGAGTTTGTAATATGTGATTTAACTCATTTTTTATTAAAAGAAAAGAAAAGCAGATAGTCAAATTTTGATTACAAAATTGCGGATATATAAGTATTTTTCACAATTTTCAAAAGTATGCTGCGCGCTTCAAATTATATTTTAATAGTAAATGGTACTTTTGTCTTGCAAAAATCCCTTTTTGACCTGCAGAACCATTTTCGGAAAGACCGTTTGCTGTTTGTTTTTGAAAACTCTATACGTCGAGATTGAAATTGGTAATTATAGATTCTGTTTTCAAGAAAAAAAGAAGAAAATGTGTCGTAATGTTTAAAATTATTGGAATCCCTGATATAGAGGCTTCTGATATACAGCCACCTTTAAGAATCCATATTTTCAATCTAATCAAACTTAATACTATCTTGTCTTACCCAAAGATCTAACCCACTTAAATGTCACGATCACCCTGGTCATTTCTGAGATACCATTCACGAATTGCTGCGCTACAGAACGAGAAACTGGTTCTTAATCTGCCGTCGATGTAATTACTCCCCATTTCATTTCCTTCTTAACTCTTCTTCGCTTAAACAAAAGGAACCCTCTGCAAACAAGGAGCGTGATTTTGCAACGCTCCATTAACCAGTGCCCTCTGGCAAACAGCCGGCACGTCGCAGCTCCCGGCCAGCACCGCCGCATAGGGGCTGTTGAGCCCTTAAATGGAGAAATGTAATTTTTGCTCCTCTTAATTGCTTCGTGTGTTTCTTGGACGAACTGCGGTCGCTGGCTCTTGGAAAAAGAAACATGCCCGAGACTTTTTTTTTTTTTCAGTTATGGTTTTCTAGAGAATGTTCTCTTATTTTATTGATATTCCCAGAATCCATTGCTAGTGTGTGTGTTTTTTACCTTGACATTTTTTTTCACCCAGACGATTTTTATGAAAATTTGGGTAATTTAGTTGTAATAACATCCAAAACTTCTTTTAAGTAATCAGAGAAGACATTCATTTTAGGAAGAAGGATATATGTTTTCATTTATCCAGTATAAATGTTATACAATACACTGATTGCATTGCTTATAAAATATCTATTTTTTTTTAACCTCTAACGCATAACGACATGCCTGACAAGAGCGTCGAATTATTGAATTTTTAGTATTTAAATCCGAAATTATGTGAAAGTGTTACATAATTATAAATCCTTAATATAATACATACCTTAAGAATCACTCGGCAAAGTCTCGATTTCTCAAGTATCCTTTATGTTTTACTATAGGAATTGGAATAACAATAAATATCCCATATAGGAGGTCATTTAATTATGAGGTTAAATAAATTCGTTGGTAAAGAGGTTAAAGCCGTAAATATCCTTTTGAGCGTAAATTAAAGATTGCGCGAGGACCTTTTTATGGCGGATCTCGCTATTTTGAACCACAAGTGGATGATGAGATGCGTTTCTCCAGAGTATGGACGTTTGAGTCTGGCGGGTTTAATGGGCTATCACTCGCACATTCGTTTACTGCTACATTATTTAGAAATCGGTCCTTGAGTCTTGCTAACTTTCTTTTTCAAAATCGAGATAACTACTCTTACATCTCAGACTACTAAATGATGCAGGTATAAGTCAACATTTACTAAATATCATATCATCATAAAATACTGTAAGAAATCAAACTGCCTTAGAAAGTAGTGTTACCAATATTATCTGTACTAGTCGCCTTTGGCGACCACTTTGTTCGGTTAGATTATTGATTTTTTATCCTTGTTTTGTGATATAACTGGAAAGCATGAATTCAATGGAACCAGTTTACTGCAAATTAAAAAGTATATATATGCAAAATAAAATCCGAAGTACAAATCCTACTATAGAATTAATAATTGGCCAAAGTGCGATTGAATATTTTGATGGATCAGTTTGAATTCCAATATTATGTTTCAAAATAAACTGTATATTAAAATGAATTAATAAATATTGTAAAAGTTAAAGGAGAAATTATATGGAAATGAAATTGGTATTATTAAAAAGTTAATTCTTTTTTAATCGTCAAATTATACAAAATACCATTTTTATAATTGTTTTAGAAAATCTGAACATCAATTTTCACTGTCAAATAATAGTGATTATCCATTTCCCGATCGGTAAGCCTATTTTCTTATTCCATCAAACCCATTTTGAAGTTTATTTCTTGATTTGTTGCCCTTCATTGAATGAGCGTTTTTTGCGACATAGCAAACACTTTCCAGAATAGTTTTAATAATATTTTCCAACTTCATTAATTAGCTAAGCGTGGCAATGCATTCATTGCAACTGTCAAAAAGTTCAAAGAAGTTTGAAATTCGCACAGTGGTTTGTTTACATTTAATTGTTGCCATTCGACAATCAATATTAAATGCAATTTCTGTGCCACGTACAATAGCGTACATTGTTATTCACAAGCATAGATTATCCTTTAGAATATAAATACTATGCAAGTATATTCATATTTTGAATCTTTTAGATTCACAATTTTCATTACCCTTTTAAGAGGAATTTTGAATAACTTAGAATGCAGCTAATTCGAATTTAGATACATCACCGTTTAGATATTCCAGTTTATTTCCCGTTATTCTTAGGTCATCAAAAGTAGTAAATATTTTTGATTTTTCTCCTTAATAGTGCTTTCTACTTTTTTTTAGGTATTTTGTTTTTTCATTAATCTACTCCAAAATTACCTCTGCCTTTTTACTAATACATTTATTCATAGAATTTTCAGAGTACCTTGCATTCCCATTTTGAATCTAACATTTCTCTTATATTCTTGATTCTTAAAAGATTTTTGCCTATTTTGTCGTCAGCACATTCACGCCTGCTTCATTTAACCTCACGGAATCTGAAAGCAGATATTACACTAACAGCCTCCTAGCAACATATCTGTCGTCTGATTCTCCCCTCCCCCCTCTTTTTCTAAAACACGAATGTTTGTGTAGTAGAAAAATATCTATTCTAGGTCATCCCATTTCTTCATCATTTATTATCATCGTATTGTTTTGTTACTTTCACGTCTCTCTAAATAAATCCATCGTTGCTTTGATGCTGTCCAGTTTCATTATTATAGAAACGAATGTTATACCCGTGAGAGTGGATCATATTGCCAAGCGCTCATAATTTGATACAACTCATTAAGTTACAGCTGAATAATACAGCACATGATTTTTGAAAAGTCAACCGAAATATGGTGACCTTAGTGTTATACATTTATCTGCCTTGCGTATTCGTATATTTTATAAAACCATTTGAAAACTCATCTTTGGATTTATTAAAATTTTTCAGACTTACGCAGGTATTAGATAATAAATGAACAAAAAAATATCAGAAGTGTCATTTTAAATGAAGCAGTACAAATTGGCGTTGTATTGTATTTTCAGACAGTCGTTTCAACTCTAGATTTAATAAAAATATTAAAAAAATAGCCCACAATTGAAAAATTTGACAAACACTATGAAAAAAAATGTACATTTAATATTTGTTTTTCTTTAGATCCTTTTTGCTTTTAGTTGCGATGTAATTATTTCTCTTTTTGTTTGTGTGTCGGTTCGAATCAAGAGTTTTATTTGAAGCCCCCTTATAAATGCGAAACGACAGGATATTAGGTTCTGGGAAACTTTGCCAGCACACGCTATTCATTGGGGAGTGTTCTTTGGGCAGAAAGGAATCCCGCGGGGTTCGGGAGCGATTGGGAAGCCCTCCACCCCCTTTGTCGCCCACCCCTTTTCTTGGATGCTTTCCAGATGATGGGATTCGATTCTCCCAGAGGGGCCCCCCACTGCCTTGCCTTGACCTCCCTCGCCAACAACCGAGAATCGTGTTCTCGTGCAACCCAGATTTCTCTGCCGAATTTTTTTTTCTCCCCCCCCCCCTTAACCCTTATCTTTGAGGCTTAAGAAGCCCAGATTTTTATCGTAATCTTCGAAGTTCTATGCGGCTCTGTGATGGCTTTTTTTTCCCCCTCCTCCATCCTTGTCCTGGCGATTCTAGACCATAAAGCAACACATTCTTCATTTGTACTATGTTGGAATGTCGGATCTTTACTTGTTTAGTTGTTATTCATTCGGTATCGCCTTTTTAATTCGTGTGTTTTTCGGTGAAATGAGGCATCTGTAGGGATTTGATGTTTGAGGAATAGTTGTTATTCGAAACAAAGACGTACACTAACCAAAAAAGGGGAACTTGAAAACGATTCTTGTAGATTTTGAAGCCCGACCGCGATCGTCATTTATCATTTAATTTCTACCATTCAGAATGATATCGGAATCGTATCTTTTGTATTATCTTACGTGGCAGTCATATCCATACGTTATTGGCTACTTTCAAAGTCAAATGTTTTTTTCGCTGGAAAGGATAAAACTCGGAAATTTTCTGATTAATGTCGCCTCTATAAAAAATTCTGTTTGGATTTTTTGTTTGTTTGTTTAAAACAGAGAATGTTTTTGTTTATCTACATATAAATAACCTCTTATTTAGTAGTGTCCCTCCCCCCCCCATTGGCGAGCCAATGTAATTCAAAATAAAATTCGAAAAGTAATCCTTTTGATGCTAATGGAACTATGGCGACATTTCTTCAAGCCATATCTTGCTACGAATGACTTTTAGTTTGTAAATACAACATTACTAATGATTGTTTAACTCCTATATTAGGTACCCATCATTGCCTTAATATAATGAAATTGTTAAGATTTTTCAGTAATCTAAAGGAACCACCAATTACATTTGCATTGTTTTCAGTTATCAATCCATCAAACTGCGTTGGTTTGTTGCTTTCTTTTTTTTTCTTTTTTTCTTTTCTTTTTCTTTTTTTTTTTAATTTTGATGTTTATTCTGCATAGTATTAAGTTCAATTTTGATTTCAATCCCTTTTTAATACCGGATCATATGATTATAAAAACGCCTTCTTTTTATTTTTAAATTTGTTTTATCGACTTGCAATAATTGAATTTATAACCAGCAATTTTTAATATTAGGCAGCATGTTTTTTTTGAATAAATATCTAAGAAGCCATCTACCGAGCAGAGATATTTTTTTTTAATCTTTTACCAGCTGCAATGAACTTCTTAAAATGGAGTTGGTCTCTACTTCTAATAATGTA